>JASDQU010439640.1:12401-23463 GCA_032191745.1 Picea mariana
CACCACTCAATCTTGCACCCAACTTTTCATAAAATATGCATACTGCAAGTCTTAAAGGTGAACGCGCTAAGCACTGAGCATTATTACACAAACATCTAAATATTCTTCTGACTACAAAGCACTCACACGACATTTATAATCCTGAAACGACGAAGAAAACAATGAATGATTATCCTTTAGGAAGGCTCAGAGGAAAAAGATTGAAGTGATATACTATTGTGTGACAGAGACATAGGAGATGATCCACTAAGTAGAATCTACTTTATGCTTCATAAAGAGAAAGATCGATGGAGTAAAAGGAGTGTCAATGTCCTCCATGCTCGTCTTATTGTATTAAATAATCTTCCGACAGTCAGCTCAAAATGTTGTGAATTGTGGATTGTGTTAATGGTAGACAGGCAACCTTTTATTTATTAGGGTGCTGAGATTGGACAGGCAACCTTTTATAGTAGAGTACAGATTGCATAATTAGTGCTGCAAAATAGTGTGTTTTCAATGGACTGAGCAGAACGTAGAGGAAAATATATCAAGGGATAGGAGCTCCAAGAGAAATGAGGCTTCCGAGGACTACTCTGATCACAGTAACAATAACTGCATGCATCCTTTTATCATTTCTATTGCTGTTGGTTGCTGATGCAGGATCATGCAACACAGGTATATTGATAATTATCTTCTCAGTTATTCACAGTGATTATGATCTTGCAACACAGGTATATTAATAATTATCTCCTCAGTTATTCACAGTGGTTATGATTACAACACAGGTATATTGATAATTATCTTCTCAGTTATTCACATTGATTAAGTTATTTATACTGATTATGATATTATCTTCTAAGTTATTCACATTGGTTAAGTGATTTACAGTGATTATGATATGTACATATTGAGTGGCCCTTAAGAATATATGTTTTTTCTTAGAAGTTGAGAGATAAGATATGCAAGTTTGAGTAAAATAAGCAGCAGTCAAATCTCTGAGTGGAATGATCCCGTTCCTACCAACAGAGTTCTCAGGTCTCATCAATTTAGAGTATGGCTTAGACTATTATTTTTATTATTATTCACTGTAGCAGTAAAATCTCTGAGTGAGTGGAATGATCCCTTTCCAACAAACAACAGAGTTCTCAGTTCTCATATGCCAATTTAGAATATCGCTAGGCTGTAACTTAAATTAGACTATTATTTTTATTATTATTGACTGTTTAGGATTGATAACTTTATCTTTGGCTTGATTTCCACGTTGTTTGTTTGAACTGCAGGTGACTGTTCTAAGCATGCAGGGGTGTTGCCCACAGATCAAGAGGCAGGTAACGACACGATTGCCCCTACCTCTAACTCGGCTGCTTCTGCGACTAGAAAAGACCAATACCAAGAGAAAACAAGCACCAGCAAGAAAAATTCACCGCACGAGAGCCCTGCATCTCAGATTAACAGGAAAGGCAAAGGATTCACGAAATCCATGGACGTGCAAAATAGCCATACGAAAACGGATGTTGGGGTTCTTAGAGACTATGATTCATATGATTCTTCCCCTACTCTCGTAAAGCCGCCCTTCAAAGTCATTCAAAACTGATTAATCACTTCACTGATCGTCGTTCAGCGATGCTCGATCATTTTTATTTATTTATCAGAGGAAAACAATATATGAATTCTTCTTCTGTTTACAATTTAATGAAGCTCATGGCACGCACGCTCTCAAACACAATTTTACTTTACCTATATATGACATGAGTTAACAGGGCGTCCAATTTGAGGTCGTCCCGACAGTAGTAAATTTCGCAGACTTAAGGAAATGCATGAGCAATGTCATTTCCTCTATATATATATATATATATATTTTGTGGAGATTGGCTGTACGATGTTAAAAGCTGGTATTGTATTGTAATAAGAATTAAAGTTATGTGTTTACTGTTATCTTGATGATGCGCATGCGCATTCTTGTTCTTAATGTTTCAAGCAGAGTAAATTGTTCTTCTCTTTCAAGACTTAGAAATTTGACCGTTAAATGGACTTGTTTTGCAATTGAAATTGTGAGTAAATTGTTCTTCTCTTCCAAGACTTGAAATTTGACCGTTAGATGGACTTGTTTTGCAATTGAAATTGTGATAAATTGTTCTTCTCTTTCAAGACTTAGAAATTTGACGTTAAATGAACTTGTTTTGCAATTGAAATTGTTTTCATTGTTTCAAGAGTTGAAATTTGACCGTTAAATTTTCTCAATGTTTCAAGAGTTGAAATTTGACCGTTAAATGTTCTCAATGTTTTGCAAGTTTAGTTAAAATATAGGTAATTTTTAAAAATAAACGTTATTAACGATGAAAGGCATTCTTTCCATTTTAAAAGTCAAATTGGAGATTCATGATATATTCGTGATTAATCCGTATGCAAATATATCGAGGAATGCCACAAATATTTCTAGGAATTTGAAATTGTTCGCTTTTTCAGATTCAACAGCTCTTTTTACTTTTTCTTCAATTTTGGTGTAAGTTATGTTTGTTAGTCCTTGTCCTTGGTAATGGACTAAAGCTTTGGCATGGTAGGATTAGTTTTTTCCGTAAGCGAACATAAAAAAACTCTTAGAGTTCAACCATAATTTTTTTTAGTTTGTAAGTTTAAATAATCTTTGTATTCAATTATTTAGGATTTTCTTGCTTTGTGATTGGGTAGGGATTGGTGATAGGATTAAATATATGCTTACTTGGTGATGAAGGAAATTGGAAAAAAACTATGCAAATTTTGAGAGTCATATTATGTCTTTTACTTATCTCAAATGTTTTATATAACCATGGTTGTGGAGCTTTTTTAGTTGTTGTTTTCACTCTAAGTTGTATGTGTTAGGGGTTATGTTTAGTTTTGTTTTGTCTTTGTGGAGAGTTTTGGGCATTAATGGTTGTATTACTCTTGGCACATTTGGCTTGTTGCAATTGTCATTGTGTCTTGAAGCATTGCATGGGAGGGTGTTGGTGAGCATGGGTCGAGACCTTGCTAGTGCTTAGAGTCTTCTACTCTTTATATTGAGTTAGAGTTTAACGTTGCGGAAATAAATGTGGTTTCCTACTAGATTGAATGTTATTTACTATGGTGGTTGTGGAGCATAGATATTGGCCACTTGTGTAGAGTGGGGTTGGCAATGGATTGCATTTGATGTGTTTTTTTGTTCCAGGTCATTGTTTTTGGCTCTAGGTTGTTTGTGTTAGAATCTCTTCTATGTTTTGTTTTCCTTTAGTGGAGATCATCTCTGGGCATTAATGGTTGTGTTATCTTTTTTCGTTGGCACCTTGGGCTTACTGCATTTGCAACTATGTTTTGAAGAGATGCTTGGGATAGCGTTGGCTGAGACAATGTCAATGTTTGGGTGTTGGGCTCTTTGTATTGGGATAGAGTTTACGCGTGCCAATTCACTGTTGTGCGCATGTTCCCTTTTCATTTTGAACTATTTGCTTGGAGTTTTATGTGAGTGGCTTGGAGGTGGCCACGTAGGCAGAGTGGGGTTGGTGGGTGTTCACATTCACTATGATTTGAAGTTCTTGGTGGTTGTGTTCTAGCCCATTGGTGCTTTTGGCTCTTTGATACATTGTTTGTTGAAAATTTTCTCTTTAAAGAGATTTTATGTTTGTCAATATGCTCCTTAAAGAGATTTTGTATTTGGAAATGTGCCCCTTATTACATATTGTCTACAATTGCATCCTTGTGCTTAAGGAAGGAGATAAGGTTTGCATGTCCCTTATTGTCCTGTTGTGTGGCCCTATATGTAGTCTTGGAGTGTTGTTCACGATACCATTGTGAGGCATGTTATTTTCTCTCATTGTGAAAAAAACTAGCATCCAAGGTGTCTTTTCCTTGACTCTCACGTTGCTTAACAACATTGAAAGGTTGTTAAAATTTTGATTACCTATTCATATAGCTACATCTATAACTCTTGTTCAAAATTGTGTGCAATCTATGAGCTTTAATGGATTATACAAATGGAACCATGATATCATGGAGTCAACGAAAATCTATACGCATGTTAGGATAAATTAACTACCTCCTAACTTTCCTATGTGTTTTGTCTACATCCAAAATGTTCCTCTTAATTGAAAAGTTAGTAAAGTGGCTATGTTGAATACTTCATTTTGTTTCCTATGTTTGTTAGTCTTCTTGTCTATAAGGTAAAAGGGTTGCAAATAATAGGTCAGAACTTGTAATTGTAAAGTTCATGTTTTATATTAGCATAGGTATTGCTCCTTCATTATTTGGTCTACAAATAAATATACATTTTCCTAAGTTATTGGAATATTTTATTTAATCTAGCTTTCTATATTGTGAAATGAGTCCTTCTTTTTCTTATATAAAGAAGCATTCATCTTAAAATCTCTTTTAACTTATGGAAATTTAAGTGTTGACATTAGGTTGATTTTAAGTTGTGCAATTATGTCCAATTATTTGTGTCCATCCCATTGGGATTTAAATAAATAGCTATATATCTACCTAAAATAACTCATGTCATCTTGCACATGCCATGATGAGGCTTCCTTTGATTACTACATTGACTTTTAGTTTCATCCAATCTTCCTAGAGAAAAGACTACAAACATCAATGAATTAACTCATGTAAACTACATATAATTGTTAGATATTGGTATACATAGTGGAGGGTTTGCATGAAATTGAGACAATGATTAATCCTATGTGGAGCCTTGGTTTCATTTTCGATAGCTTTGTTACTTCTCTAGATGACATAATGCCTTAGGACTAGAAATTAACTTTGGTTGCTATATGTGCGTTTTCCTTGAATTGGTGCTCGCTTCATTTAGGCCAAATACTTTGTGTCTTTTTTCTGGTGTTTTTGTATTGTTGAAATAGAAATAATGTATCTCAATAGATAATACGAAATAAAGCCTTATTAGAGTGCTCCCATAATATCTAGTTTTCATATAGCATTATTTTGTAATCTATTTTGCTTTTTTTCTTTGTTGAAGAATATCTAGTTTGTTGAAATGTGTCATGGATGCCAGTTTTTAATATTCAATTGACAATGATTAATCTTATGTGGATCCCTTGGTCTCATTTTCAATAGTTTTGTTGATTCTCTAGATGACATAATTCCTTAGGACTAGAAATTAACCTTGGTTGATATATGTGCTTTTCCTTGAATTGGTGCTAGCTTTATTTAGGCCAAATACTTTGTGTCTTTTTTGTGGTGCTTTTGCATTGTTGAAAAAGAAATAATGTATCTCAATAGATAATACAAAATAGAGCCTTATTAGAGTGTTCCCATAATATCTAGTTTGCATATAGCATTATTTTGTAATCTATTTTTCTTTTTTTTCTTTGTTGAAGAATATCTAGTATGTTGAAATGTGTCATGGATGCTAGTTTTCAATATTCAATTGATGTCTTATACATCCAAATAGAAATCCTCTCATGTAAACATGCTTGGGAATTATGCACTTACCTATTCCTTATATATAATTGTATAATTCTTCATTCCTTTCATTTTTGTAGCTTCATCTTCCATTCGTTCTTTTAGATCCATTTACTTTTCATTTAGATTGATTTAGTATTGAAGTATAGAAAATAAAACATTATGATATCTTAGCATTGTAATAGACTAAGTTCTTTTTTCAACTTGATTTCCTTTAAATAGTCGTTGCCCATTAAGTCTATTTTTTAAAGGACAACATAAACACTTTAAAATGCATTCTTGGTGACATTGTCTTGGATTGACATGCAACATGGAGTGGATGATGAGGCAACGTGTGAAAATTGGGATGCCTACCAGCTTCGTTTGATATTCTTTTTAATTTTCTTTTCGTTTAAAATTATCTTCTTGGTGAACGACTTAAATCTCTTTGATATGTCAAATGCAAAAACAAGAATAGAAAAAAAGATTTATTTCTAAGAAACAAAATAACAAAGCTTTTTGCACTACTCTAATCTTCTAGAGAAAGAAACTACACTCAAGTTATGAAAATATGCATTCCACAATTTGCAATATCCTAACATGTAAAAAAAATTCAAAACATGTGCATTCATGGAATTATAAAATTACCCCAATATTTAGAACTTTCAAATACTTTTCTTATTTCTATAGTCCCCTAGTGGTAAATTGATTTTTAAATATTAATAGTAACTTCCAAATACTTTTTTGATTTCTCTAGTCCCCTCGTGGTAAATTGATTTTTAAATATTAATAGTTCTTTGTTTAAAATTTTAAAATTTGTACTCCTATCAAATTTCAAAACACCTTGCAAAAAGTGTTTACCATTATACAAAAATATTTATTGGGAAAATACCATTGAAGTGATTCATGACACCAAGAACACACTGTGTCATAATTGAATGCCCTAGATAATATTGAGTCCTTTCAATACCATTGAAGTGAGTCACGATAATAGAAATTGCATTAATGTGCATATGTAACTAATTATCATAAGATATACTTTCATCAATTCTAGTAAGATACTTTGTGTCATTTATATGAGTAAAGGAAATTTAATATGTGTTCTTCATTGCACATCCTTTTTCCATATTTGTAAATCCCTAACGCTTTTTTTATTTCCTCTTTCCCTCGTGCTCCTTGTCAAAGGTGGAATTACCAAATTTTATGTTCATTTCAAATATTTCCAACCATTCTTTCTTTTGTGGACATTTCCCACCCATGTGATAAATCTCTTGACTTCTACACCCCCATCTTGAAACATGGTGACTTGAAAATAAGAGGTGGAGAAGTTGAGCACAGTGATTTACCTAGCTCCATCAAATGCCTTTACAATAAGAGACTCAGAGTTAGAAGAGATTGATCTCGTTCTCTCTAGGTTTCATTTTTTATGGCTATGAAACTTCTATTATAAACACACATATTTTCAATTTGAAGCAATTGCAATTTTGTTGCATTTTTAGTACAAATTAGTGGATACACACCAAGGATTAGCAAACCATTTTTAGGCTTGTTTGCAACATCAAAACCCTAATGCTCTCTTGTTAATGAAAATAAATTGAGTAGTGGTTTCTTAGAGGAGTTACACAGGGCCATGAAGTTGAAACATGTCTACAAAGAATGTTTTTCTTAGCATCAACCCAATCTCAAAACACTAAAATTGGTTTGTGGGGAGATGTTTTCTGCATTAAATGGTTATCCATTTACATTTATGTTTGGTCATTCACTAAAAATATGTGATACCTACATTTCAATAGAAAGAAATATGGATATGACAGTAACATATTGTTGAATCCATGATAAAACTTGTCATCTGGTCATTATGAACCACTCTTGTCATATGAATCAAATTAATAGACAACATTTTGTCCCTAAAACACTCATCTCCATCCTTCAGGTGTTTGGTGTTTAGCTAGATAGGATATCCATTGAATATGAAATCACCAAACAACAATTAGTCATAGTTTTTACAGGTTTTTTTATATTTTTTATTTCCATGAGTTGATGTTTGAGTTTGTTCCAAGTTAACATGGTGCTTTGACATGTATTCTTTAATAAAATGTACAACACAAACATTATGTAATATATTCCTTGCACATGAAATCAAGGTGACTAGATATATGGAGAAATACATGTCCGAAAGTATGGTGCTTTGACATGTCTTCCTTAATAAAATGTATAGCACAAACATTATGTAATATATTCCTTGCACATGAAATCAAGGTGACTAGATATCTAGATAAATACGTTTCTGAAAGTTTAGTTAGACACAAGCGATTTATTTCAAATTAGAAAGAATATGTTATGAACCCTGTACAAAGAAGGTAGCATAGAAGGATGTTAATTTGTAATTCAATGGTTGTGTGAATATGTTTCATTATGTTAGCTTAATAATATATCATCCTCCTCATTATTCAAAGATTCTTTACCTCATGCAAGATTTGTTAACTCCTCATCATGCACATTTTGAACCCTTTCTCCAATTCATTTGTAAATATAGCAATAAGAGTGATTGCAATTACAAAAAAATCCTTTTACTGAAACTGAAAAAAAGAAACACAAAAGATTTCCCATGGGACCATCATGAAAGTTTGGATTGGCAATGTAGAAACATAATTGATTTAAGATTCTACATAGCAAAGAAAGTAGAGAGACAAGAAACTCTGTTAAAAAAACTTGCATAAAAAGAAACAAAGTCAGTAAAAGAAACTAACCTAGAGCACTTGCACCACTTTGAAGAGACCTTGGATACATGTCCAAAAAGAGAAATAATACAATTGCAAATAAATCATCAATCATATTGCACCATTTTAAGTAAGAAATATGGAAACATGAGTCTTTGCAATGCCAAAGAAGAGAGAAATTAGTGAAGGAAAGAGAGGTAAATAGACATATTTATAAACTATCCAAGACACATGGACTTATGGGTGTGTTATCTATGAACACATGCATTTATAGACATATATAGTTGACATTGACATCGATATCATATCTCTATTTGATACACTATCGATTGAGGAAAAGTCAAAAGTGATATCACTTGGGTAAAAAATATGAAAACAATGAAACAATACCATCTCAAATGAAAAATTGCATGTTCTTCCATCACCTTTGCATATTGATTTTAACAAGAAACTATAAACTATGAGGAACTTGACATATCTATAGGGAAGGATAATTTCCCTTAGAATGGATTTTACACAAATAAGAAAACTTAGTTATAAAAAGGCCCAATTTGGTCTCACTAGTACCATCATAAATTTTCTTGTTGATCTATATCAAGTGAGGAGAGCATTGCCTAGATGTCTATATGATTCAATGATAGTTCAAATAATGTTGAAAATAGAATTGGAATACAAAAATTCATATTTGTTAGAAACATAAGAGCAATGAATGTCATGAATGTTCTTAATGGATTGAATCCTCACTACAAAGATGAGGGTGTTTCTATTAATAATGACTGGGAAGAAATTCTCAATTAAAACATCAAGGATGATGTTAACAACTCAAGTAGTATAGAACAACTTAACCCTTATGATGACAATGAAGAGCTCAAACTCATATTTGAAATAATAGTTTGTAGTTATGGGGAAAATCATCTAATATGTGATTTAGACAATAGAACCATACAAATTGCATCCTTCAAATAATTCAATCCATTGGGATTTTTTTTATAAGGAGATGAACTTTCTGACACTATTTTATGGATATACTCATCTTCATGACAATTTCAGATATTTCTCCTATTATAAAATAGTAGAATGAGAACTTTTTTCATAGGGAATATTTTCACAACACGTATTACAAATATTTTTTACAAAGTGATTTGAATCATTATGCACTAAGTCTCAGGTTGTGCATGAGTTTTCATGCACAAAGATGAGATGAAATGAAGGAATTTGGTTGCAAAAAATGTGAAGTACAAATGAAACCCTAAAAAAGTATCCAAATCCTCAATTAGATATTTATCTCTCAAAAGCATATGTACTTCTCCTAACTACCTTGAAAACAAGAGAAAATATGTCATAGAAATAATACGATGACTTGGCCTTCCTACATTCTTTGTGACCTTCACAAGCCTTGAACATCTTTGGGACCCATTGTGTCATGCATTGCAAGAACTTAAGTACAAATATATAGATGGACTTGAAGACAACATTATTGAAGAAAACATAGATTCAATGATTAGTAAGCATCAAGTCACTCATAGTCTCTACTACAAACATAAGTTTGGAGCTTTGAAAACCTTTCTTTTATGGAATAACAGATTATTCAAAGAGGTGGTAGTTTACTTATTTATTACTAAATTCGAAAATAGAGGTAACAAACATGAAAAAGGACTAATCTAGATTTGAAATGCATTGATTTATGTCCAAGATTTCAATGATGAGGTTGTGCAATTTGTTGAAAGCTCCAACCTCATCATTGAAAGCTTGGACATAAATCATAAATCGATGCATTTCAAATCTAGATTAGTCCTTTTTCATGTTTGTTACATAAATCATAAATCGATGCATTTCAAATATATAGATTAGTCCTTTTTCATGAGAGAGAGAGAGAGAGAGAGAGAGAGAGAGAGAGAGAGAGAGATTTTTAAGATCACTCAATGAGGAACTCATGAAAATTAAAACTTGCCATCACACAAAAACTTGTAAGAAATATTGAAACCCAATTAATTTTCCATTAACATGGATGAATACAACTATGATACTGAGGTATTTTTTAATTATTCAAATATTATACCTAATTATAATATTCTAGGTGACCGTTTTAGTTTGAAAAAATCATACATATAGATATGTAGGCAAACATTGCATTAAAAACATACAATTTGCTATCAAAAGTTGTAAATTTTGGCAAATATTACCAATCTAAGTATATTTTATGTTAAAAATAGGTGAATTTTTAAAGTGAAAATGGCCAATTGACGAAAATATTTTTTGAAAAAAAAGGCAAAAAATAACCAATTGGAAAAAACTCACTAGTAAAAAATACCATGTATGAGACTACAACCACTAAAGAATGGTGATGACATTAGCAAGGAAGAAGCAAGAGATATGTTTTCTCTTTTACAACATAAGAGATATCCTAAAAAAATATCTTTCAATATGTTCTTGTCCGATAACAAACTAACTGAAGAACAATATTTTTTGGTTGTGCTCTTCTCTTGTAGTCCTTTTTATATTGTTGAGGAGACATCCATATTACATATGGATAAATTCATTTATGAAGAAAGAACCACAATTGTGGCATACAAATACAAATGTCCAATTCATACTAGATGTCCATGCTCAACAAAATATTGCAATTGATATATCACAAAGATGGATTGTAGCTTGACAAGTGTTTTTAGGATAATTCACGATGATTTGAAAACTTTAAAATGTGCTTCTTAAATTGCAATGAATTTCTACTAGTCGACAAGAAACCCACATTGTCCTCTTGTTGCATTCTCATTTTAGCTCAAATTAAACAATATTCATCAACATAATTCCATTTTACAATAGAACATTTATTCTAAAGAACCTCAATCTATTGCAACAAGAACCTGATGATTTTGAAGACATGCTATGTCATCAAATGGTCAACGAGTACATTGCAAGTCCTAGAAAATTTTAACATGTTTATTTGGAAGAATATG
>JASDQU010439640.1:23483-37017 GCA_032191745.1 Picea mariana
CACCACTCAATCTTGCACCCAACTTTTCATAAAATATGCATACTGCAAGTCTTAAAGGTGAACGCGCTAAGCACTGAGCATTATTACACAAACATCTAAATATTCTTCTGACTACAAAGCACTCACACGACATTTATAATCCTGAAACGACGAAGAAAACAATGAATGATTATCCTTTAGGAAGGCTCAGAGGAAAAAGATTGAAGTGATATACTATTGTGTGACAGAGACATAGGAGATGATCCACTAAGTAGAATCTACTTTATGCTTCATAAAGAGAAAGATCGATGGAGTAAAAGGAGTGTCAATGTCCTCCATGCTCGTCTTATTGTATTAAATAATCTTCCGACAGTCAGCTCAAAATGTTGTGAATTGTGGATTGTGTTAATGGTAGACAGGCAACCTTTTATTTATTAGGGTGCTGAGATTGGACAGGCAACCTTTTATAGTAGAGTACAGATTGCATAATTAGTGCTGCAAAATAGTGTGTTTTCAATGGACTGAGCAGAACGTAGAGGAAAATATATCAAGGGATAGGAGCTCCAAGAGAAATGAGGCTTCCGAGGACTACTCTGATCACAGTAACAATAACTGCATGCATCCTTTTATCATTTCTATTGCTGTTGGTTGCTGATGCAGGATCATGCAACACAGGTATATTGATAATTATCTTCTCAGTTATTCACAGTGATTATGATCTTGCAACACAGGTATATTAATAATTATCTCCTCAGTTATTCACAGTGGTTATGATTACAACACAGGTATATTGATAATTATCTTCTCAGTTATTCACATTGATTAAGTTATTTATACTGATTATGATATTATCTTCTAAGTTATTCACATTGGTTAAGTGATTTACAGTGATTATGATATGTACATATTGAGTGGCCCTTAAGAATATATGTTTTTTCTTAGAAGTTGAGAGATAAGATATGCAAGTTTGAGTAAAATAAGCAGCAGTCAAATCTCTGAGTGGAATGATCCCGTTCCTACCAACAGAGTTCTCAGGTCTCATCAATTTAGAGTATGGCTTAGACTATTATTTTTATTATTATTCACTGTAGCAGTAAAATCTCTGAGTGAGTGGAATGATCCCTTTCCAACAAACAACAGAGTTCTCAGTTCTCATATGCCAATTTAGAATATCGCTAGGCTGTAACTTAAATTAGACTATTATTTTTATTATTATTGACTGTTTAGGATTGATAACTTTATCTTTGGCTTGATTTCCACGTTGTTTGTTTGAACTGCAGGTGACTGTTCTAAGCATGCAGGGGTGTTGCCCACAGATCAAGAGGCAGGTAACGACACGATTGCCCCTACCTCTAACTCGGCTGCTTCTGCGACTAGAAAAGACCAATACCAAGAGAAAACAAGCACCAGCAAGAAAAATTCACCGCACGAGAGCCCTGCATCTCAGATTAACAGGAAAGGCAAAGGATTCACGAAATCCATGGACGTGCAAAATAGCCATACGAAAACGGATGTTGGGGTTCTTAGAGACTATGATTCATATGATTCTTCCCCTACTCTCGTAAAGCCGCCCTTCAAAGTCATTCAAAACTGATTAATCACTTCACTGATCGTCGTTCAGCGATGCTCGATCATTTTTATTTATTTATCAGAGGAAAACAATATATGAATTCTTCTTCTGTTTACAATTTAATGAAGCTCATGGCACGCACGCTCTCAAACACAATTTTACTTTACCTATATATGACATGAGTTAACAGGGCGTCCAATTTGAGGTCGTCCCGACAGTAGTAAATTTCGCAGACTTAAGGAAATGCATGAGCAATGTCATTTCCTCTATATATATATATATATATATTTTGTGGAGATTGGCTGTACGATGTTAAAAGCTGGTATTGTATTGTAATAAGAATTAAAGTTATGTGTTTACTGTTATCTTGATGATGCGCATGCGCATTCTTGTTCTTAATGTTTCAAGCAGAGTAAATTGTTCTTCTCTTTCAAGACTTAGAAATTTGACCGTTAAATGGACTTGTTTTGCAATTGAAATTGTGAGTAAATTGTCCTTCTCTTTCAAGACTTGGAATTTGACCGTTAGATGGACTTGTTTTGCAATTGAAATTGTGAGTAAATTGTTCTTCTCTTTCCAGACTTAGAAATTTGACGTTAAATGGACTTGTTTTGCAATTGAAATTGTTTTCAATGTTTCAAGAGTTGAAATTTGACCGTTAAATTTTCTCAATGTTTCAAGAGTTGAAATTTGACCGTTAAATGTTCTCAATGTTTTGCAAGTTGAGTTAAAATATAGGTAACTTTTAAAAATAAACGTTATTAACGATGAAAGGCATTCTTTCCATTTTAAAAGTCAAATTGGAGATCCATGATATATTCGTGATTAATCCGTATGCAAATATATCGAGGAATGCCACAAATATTTCTAGGAATTTGAAATTGTTCGCTTTTTAACTTTTTCTTCAATTTTGGTGTAAGTTATGTTTGTTAGTCCTTGTCCTTGGTAATGGACTAAAGCTTTGGCATGGTAGGATTAGTTTTTTTGGTAAGCGAACATAAAAAAACTCTTAGAGTTCAATCATAATTTTTTTTAGTTTGTAAGTTTAAATAATCTTTGTATTCAATTATTTAGGATTTTCTTGCTTTGTGATTGGGTAGGGATTGGTGATAGGATTAAATATATGCTTACTTTGTGATGAAGGAAATTGGAAAAAAACTATGTAAATTTTGAGTCATAGTATGTTTTTTACTTATCTCAAATGTTTTATATAATCATGGTTGTGGAGCTTTTTTAGTGGTTGTTTTCGCTCTAAGTTGTATGTGTTAGGGGTTATGTTTTGTTTTGTTTTGCCTTTGTGGAGAGCTTTGGGCATTAATGGTTGTATTACTCTTGGTACATTTGGCTTGTTGCAATTGTCATTGTGTCTTGAAGCACTGCATGGGAGGGTGTTGGTGAGTGTGGGTCGAGACCTTGCTAATGCTTAGAGTCTTCTACTCTTTATATGGAGTTAGAGTTTAACGTTGCAGAACTAAATGTTGTTTCCTACTAGATTGAATGTTATTTACTATGGTGGTTGTGGAGCATAGATATTGGCCACTTGTGTAGAGTGGGGTTGGCAATGGATTGCATTTGATGTGTTTTTTTGTTCCAGATCATTGTTATTGGCTCTAGGTTGTTTGTGTTAGAATTTATTCTATGTTTTGTTTGCCTTTAGTGGAGATCATCTCTGGGCATTAATGGTTGTGTTATCTTTTTTCGTTGGTACCTTGGGCTTACTGCATTTGCAACTATGTTTTGAAGAGATGCTTGGGATAGCATTGGCTGAGACAATGTCAGTGTTTGGGTGTTGGGCTCTTTGTATTGGGATAGAGTTTACGCGTGCCAATTTATTGTTGTGCGCATGTTCCCTTTTCATTTTGAACTATTTGCTTCGAGTTTTATGTGAGTGGCTTGGAGGTGGCCACGTAGGCAGAGTGGGGTTGGTGGGTGTTCACATTCACTATGATTTGAAGTTCTTGGTGGTTGTGTTCTAGTGCCATTGGTGCTTTTGGCTCTTTGATGCATTGTTTGTTGAAAATTTTCTCTTTAAAGAGATTTTATGTTTGCCAATATGCTCCTTAAAGAGATTTTATATTTGGAAATGTGTCCCTTATTACATATTGTCTACAATTGCATCCTTGTGCCTAAGGAAGGATATAAGGTTTGCATGTCCCTTATTGTCCTGTTGTGTGGCCCTATATGTAGTCTTGGAGTGTTGTTCACGATACCGTTGTGAAGCATGCTATTTTCTCTCATTGTGAAAAAAACTAGCATCCAAGGTGTCTTTTCCTTGACTCTCAAGTTGCTTAACAACATTGAAAGGTTGTTAAAATTTTGATTGCCTATTCATGTAGCTACATCTATAACTCTTGTTCAAAATTGTGTGCAATCTATGAGCTTTAATGGATTATACAAATGGAACCATGATATCATGGAGTCAACAAAAATCTATACGCCTGTTAGGATAAATTAACTACCTCCTAACTTTCCTATGTGTTTTGTCTACATCCTAAATGTTCCTCTTAATTGAAAAGTTAATAAAGTGGCTATGTTGAATACTTCATTTTGTTTCCTATATTTGTTAGTCTTCTTGTCTATAAGGTAAAACGATTGCAAATAATAGGTCAAAACTTGTAATTGTAAAGTTCATATTTTATATTAGCATAGGTATTGCTACTTCATTATTTGGTCTACAAATAAATATACCTTTTCTTAATTTATTGGAATATTTTATTTAATCTAGCTTTCTATATTGTGAAATGAGTCCTTCTTTTTCTTATATAAAGAGGCATTCATCTCAAAATCTATTTTAACTTATGGAAATTTAAGTGTTGATATTAGGTTGATTTTAAGTTGTGCAATTATGTCCAATTATTTATGTCCATCCCATTGGGATTTAAATAAATAGCTATATATCTACCTAAAATAACTCATGTCATCTTGCACATGCCATGCTAAGGCTTCCTTTAATTACTACATTGACTTTTAGTTTCATCCAATCTTCCTAGAGAAAAGACTACAAACATCAATAAATTAACTCATGTAAATAACATATAATTGTTAGATATTGGTATACATAGTGGAGGGTTTACATGAAATTGAGACAATGATTAATCCTATGTGGAGCCTTGGTTTCATTTTCGATAGCTTTGTTACTTCTCTAGATGACATAATGCCTTAGGACTAGAAATTAACTTTGGTTGCTATATGTGCTTTTTCCTTGAATTGGTGCTCACTTCATTTAGGCCAAATACTTTGTGTCTTTTTTCTGGTGTTTTTGTATTGTTGAAATAGAAATAATGTATCTCAATAGATAATATGAAATAAAGCCTTATTAGAGTGCTCCCATAATATCTAGTTTTCATATAACATTATTTTGTAATCTATTTTGCTTTGTTTCTTTGTTGAAGATTATCTAATTTGTTGAAATGTGTAATGGATGCCAGTTTTTAATATTCAATTGACAATTATTAATCTTATGTGGATCCCTTGGTCTCATTTTCAATAGCTTTGTTGATTCTCTAGATGGCATAATTCCTTAGGACTAGAAATTAACCTTGGTTGATATATGTGCTTTTCTTTGAATTGGTGCTAGCTTTATTTAGGCCAAATACTTTGTGTCTTTTTTGTGGTGCTTTTGCATTGTTTAAATAGAAATAGTGTATCTCAATAGATAATACAAAATAGAGCCTTATTAAAGTGCTCCCATAATATTTAGTTTGCATATAGCATTATTTTGTAATCTATTTTTCTTTTTTTTCTTTGTTGAAGAATATCTAGTATGTTGAAATGTGTCATGGATGCTAGTTTTCAATATTCAATTGATGTCTTATACATCCAAATAGAAATCCTCTCATGTAAACATGCTTGGGAACTATGCGCTTACCTATTCCTTATATATAATTGTATAATTATTCATTCCTTTCATTTCTGTAGCTTCATCTTCCATTCGTTGTTTTAGATCCATTTACTTTTCATTTAGATTGATTCAATATCGAAGTATAGAAAATAAAACATTATAATATCTTAGCATTGTAATCGACTAAGTTCTTTTTTCAACTTGATTTCCTTTAAATAGTCATTGCCCATTAAGTCTATTTTTTAAAGTACAACATAAACACTTTAAAATGCATTCTTGGTGATATTGTCTTGGATTGACATGCAACATGGAGTGGATGATGAGGCAACCTATGAAAATTGGGATGCCTACCAGCTTGGTTTGATATCCTTTTTAATTTTATTTTCCTTTAAAATTATCTTCTTGGTGAACGACTTAAATCTCTTTGAAATGTCAAATCCAAAAACAAGAATAGAAAATAAGATTTATTTCTAAGAAACAAAATAACAAAGATTTTTGCACTACTCTAATCTTCTAGAGAAAGAAACTACACTCAAGTTATGAAAATATGCATTCCACAATTTGCAGTATCCTAACATGTAAAAAAAATTCAAAACATGTGCATTCATGGAATTATAAAATTACCCCAATATTTAGAACTTCCAAATACTTTTCTTATTTCTATAGTCCCCTAGTGGTAAATTGATTTTTAAATATTAATAGTAACTTCCAAATACTTTTCTTATTTCTCTAGTCCCCTAGTGGTAAATTGATTTTTAAATATTAATAGTTCTTTGTTTAAAATTTTAAAATTTGTGCTCCTATCAAATTTCAAAACACCTTGCAAAAAGTGTTTACCATTATACAAAAATATTTATTGGGAAAATACCATTGAAGTGATTCATGACACCAAGAACACACGATGTCATAATTGAATGCCCTAGATAATCTTGAGTCCTTTCAATAACATTGAAGTGCATCACGATAATAGAAATTGCAATAATGTGCATATGTAACTAATTATCATAACATATACTTTCATCAATTCTAGTAAGATACTTTGTGTCATTTTTATTTTATATGAGTAAAGGAAATTTAATATGTGTTCTTCATTGCACATCCTTTTTCCCTATTTGTAAATCCCTAACCCTTTTTTTATTTCCTCTTTCCCTTGTGCTCCTTGTCAAAGGTGGAATTACAAATTTTATGTTCACTTCAAATATTTCCAACCATTCTTTCTTTCGTGGACATTTCCCACCCATGTGATAAATCTCTTGACTTCTACACCCCCCATCTTGAAACATGGTCACTTGAAAATAAGAGGTGGAGAAGTTGAGCAAAGTGATTTAACTAGCTCCATCAAATGCCTTTACAATAAGAGACTCAGATTTAGAAGAGATTGATCTCATTCTCTCTAGGTTTCATTTTTTATGGCTATGAAACTTCTATTATGAACACACATGTTTTCTATTTGATGCAATTGCAATTTTGTTGCATTTTTAGTACAAATTAGTGGATACACACCAAGGATTAGTAAACCATTTTTAGGCTCATTTGCAACATCAAAACCCTAATGCTCTCTTGTTAATGAAAATAAATTGAGCAGTGGTTTCTTAGAGGAGTTACACACGGCCATGAAATCGAAACATGTCTACAAAGAATGTTTTTCTTAGCATCAACCCAATCTCAACACACTAAAATTGGTTTGTGGGGAGATGTTTTCTGCATTAAATGGTTATCCATTTACATTTATGTTTGGTCATTCACTAAAAATATGTGATACCTCCATTTCAATAGAAAGAAATATGGATATGACAGTAACATATTGTTGAATCCATGATAAAACTTGTCATCTGGTCATTATGAACCACTCTTGTCATATGAATCAAATTACTAGACAACATTTTGTCCCTAAAACACTCCTCTCCATCCTTCATATGTTTAGCTAGATAGGATATCCATTGAATATGAACTCACCAAACAACAATTAGTCATAGTTTCTACAGGTTTTTTTATTTATTTTTATTTCCATGAGTTGATTTTTGAGTTTGTTCCAAGTTAACATGGTGCTTTGACATGTATTCCTTAATAAAATGTACAACACAAACATTATGTAATATATTCCTTGCACATGAAATCAAGGTGACTAGATATATGGAGAAATACATGTCCAAAAGTATGGTGCTTTGACATGTCTTCCTTAATAAAATGTATAGCACAAACATTATGTAATATATTCCTTGCACATGAAATCAAGGTGACTAGATATCTGGAGAAATACATGTCTGAAAGTTTAGTTAGACACAAGCGATTTATTTCAAATTAGAAAGAATATGTTATGAACCCTGTACAAAGAATGTAGCATAGAAGGATGTTAATTTGTAATTCAATGGTTGTGTGAATATGTTTCATTATGTTAGCTTAATAATATATCCAACTCCTCATTATTCAAAGATTCTTTACCACATGCAAGATTTGTAAACTCCTCATCATGCACATTTTGAACCCTTTCTCAAGTTCATTTGTAAATATAGCAATAAGAGTGATTGCAATTACAAAAAAATCCTTCTACTGAAACTAAAAAAAAGAAACACAAAAGATTGCCCATGGGACCATCATGAAAGTTTGGGTTGGCAATGTAGAAACATAATTGATTTAAGATTCTACATAGCAAAGAAAGTAGAGAGACAAGCAACTCTATTAAAAAAACTTGCATAAAAAGAAACAAAGTTAGGAAAAGAAACTAACCTAGAGCACTTGCACCACTTTGAAGAGACCTTGGATACATGTCCAAAAAGAGAAATAGTACAATTGCAAAGAAATCATCAATCATATTGCACCATTTTAAGTAAGAAATATGGAAACATGAGTCTTTGCAATGCCAAAGAAGAGAGAAATTAATGAAGGAAAGAGAGGTAAATAGACATATTTATAAACTATCCAAGACACATGGACTTCTGGGTGTGTTATCTATGAACACATGCATTTAAATGCATATATAGTTGACATTGACATCGATATCATATCTCTATTTGATACACTATCGATTGAGGAAAATTCAAAAGTGATATCACTTGGGTAAAAAATATGAAAACAATGAAACAATACCATCTCAAATGAAAAATTGCATGTTCTTGCATCACCTTTGCATATTGATTTTAACAAGAAACTATAAACTATGAGGAACTTAACATATCTATAGGAAAGGATAATTTCTCTTAGAATGGATTTTACGCAAATAAGAAAACTTAGCTATAAAAAGGCCCAATTTGGTCTCACTAGTACCATCATAAATTTTCTTGTTGATCTATATCAAGTGAGGAGAGCATTGCCTAGATGTCTATATGATTCAATGATAGTTCAAATAATGTTGAAAACAAATTGGAATACAAAAATGCATATTTGTCTAGAAACATAAGAGCAATGAATGTCATGAATGTTCTTAATGGATTGAATCCTCACTACAAAGACAAGGGTGTTTCTATTAATAATGACTGGGAAGAAATTCTCAATTAAAACATCAAGGATGATGCTAACAACTCTAGTATAGAACAACTTAACCCTTATGATGACAATGAAGAGCTCAAGCTCATATCTGAAATAATAGTTTGTAGTTATGGGGAAACTCATCTAATATGTGATTTAGACAATAGAACCATACAAATTGCATCCTTCAAATAATTCAATCCATTGGGAATTTTTTTATAAGGAGATGAACTTTCTGACACTATTTTATGGATATACTCATCTTCATGACAATTTCAGATATTTCTCCTATTATAAAATAGTAAAATGAGAACTTTTTTCATAGGAAAGATTTTCACAACACATATTACGAATATTTTTTACAAAGTGATTTGAATCATTATGCACTAAGTCTTAGGTTGTGCATGAGTTTTCATGCACAGAGATGAGATGAAATGAAGGAATTTGGTTGCAAAAAATTTGAAGTACAAATGCAACCCTAAAAAAGTGTCCAAATCCTCAATTAGATATTTCTCTCTCAAAAGCATATATACTTCTCCTAACTACCTTGAAAACAAGAGAAAATATGTTATAAAAATAATACGATGACTTGGCCTTCCTACATTCTTTGTGACCTTCACAAGCCTTGAACATCTTTGGGACCCATTGTGTCATGCATTGCAAGAACTTAAGTACAAATATATAGATGGACTTGAAGACGACATTATTGAAGAAAACATAGATTCAATGATTAGTAAGCATCATGTCACTCGTAGTCTCTACTACAAACAGAAGTTTGGAGCTTTGAAAACCTTTCTTTTATGGAATAATAAATTATTCAAAGAGGTGGTAGTTTACTTATTTATTACCAAATTCGAAAGTAGAGGTGATAAACATGAAAAAGGACTAATCTAGATTTGAAATGCATTGATTTATGTCCAAGATTTCAATGATGAGGTTGTGCAATTTGTTGAAAGCTCCAACCTCGTCATTGAAAGCTTGGACATAAATCATAAATCGATGCATTTCAAATCTAGATTAGTCCTTTTTCATGTTTGTTACATAAATCATAAATCGATGCATTTCAAATATATAGATTAGTCTTTTTTCATGAGAGAGAGAGAGATTTTTAAGATCACTCAATGAGGAATTCATGAAAATTAAAACTCGCCATCACACAAAAACTTGTAAGAAATATTGAAACCCAATTAATTTTCCATTAACATGGATGAATACAACTATGATACTGAGGTACTTTTTAATTATTCAAATATTATACTTAATTATAATATTCTAGGTGACTGTTTTAGTTTGAAAAAATCATACATATAGATATGTAGGCAAACATTGCATTAAAAACATACAATTTGCTATTAAAAGTTGTAAATTTTGGCAAATATTACCAATCTAAGTATATTTTATGTTAAAATAGGTGAATTTTTAAAGTGAAAATGGCCAATTGACGAAAATATTTTTTGAAAAAAAAGGCAAAAAGTAACCAATTGGAAAAACCTCACTAGTAAAAAATACCATGTATGAGACTACAACCACTAAAGAATGGTGATGACATTAGCAAGGAAGAAGCGAGAGATATGTTTTCTCTTTTACAACATAAGAGATATCCTAGAAAAATATCTTTCAATATGTTCTTGTCCGATAAGAAACTAACTGAAGAACAATATTTTTTGGTTGTGCTCTTCTCTTGTAGTCCTTTTTATATGGTTGAGGAGACATCCATATTACATATGGATAAATTCATTTATGAAGAAAGAACCACAATTGTGGCATACCAATACAAATGTCCAATTCATACTAGATGTCCATGCTCAACAAAATATTGCAATTGATATATCACAAAGATGGATTGTAGCTTGACAAGTGTTTTTAGGATAATTCACGATGATTTGAAAACTTTAAAATGTGCTTCTTAAATTGCAATGAATTTCTACTAGTCGACAAGAAACCCACATTGTCCTCTTGTTGCATTCTCATTTTAGCTCAAATTAAACAATATTCATCAACATAATTCCATTTTACAATAGAACATTTATTCTAAAGAACCTCAATCTATTGCAACAAGAACCTGATGATTTTGAAGACATGCTATGTCATCAAATGGTCAACGAGTACATTGCAAGTCCTAGAAAATTTTAACATGTTTATTTGGAAGAATATGNATAAGAATAATGACTTAGAGAATTTTTGTAGGGAAAAATTATGGTATACATTCCCTATCAAAAAACCAAAGATAGTTTGAAAGGAAAATGCCAAACATGGTATGAAACATACTTGTCTCAAAATAAACTAATAGGTGCCATTGAATACAGGTTTGTTTCTCAAATGAAACCAACATGGGGTTATATTGATCCTATTTCTCAAGCAATTGCAAACAAATCTGAGTTCCTCTTCGACATTGATGTTATAATAAACAAGAAAGTGGACCTCCTTGCCTCTGAAAAATGCAATGTTTAGAATGATCTTATACATGGTAATATTTGTACCAATTACAATCTATCGTTAGGGTTCAAACAATTAAAAAACCATTTATGTTAATCATAAAATAATATAATATAGAATTAGAAAACAACTTAACAAAGAGAAACAATCGATAACAAGGAAAATTATCGTGAGAAAGAAAACATGCAAAGTATGATTTATTTGTTCCTTGCAAGAGGCAGAGGAACAAGGAAAACATTTACAATGAAAGGGATCTACCAAGGTTTAAAGTGGTTTTACAATAATAAAAACTCCATAGTGAACCCCTCAAAAAGAAGGAACCATAGTTGCATTCATTAGCAAGGCCACATATAATGCAAGTGGCATCACATCCCACTAGGCTCTACATTGACCATACAAAACAAAAAACATGTTTCCATCAAATTCGAGCACATTGAATATATTGAATAAATACTATTAACTACTTCACATGCTACATAATGATGAGTCATTGTTGATATGTGCTCCTATGCTATACAACATGGACAAAAAGTTGTGATAAATTTTACTTAATCTGGTAAGACCTTTGGTAATGCTGACATTATAGTCAGTGGTGATCTATTTCAAGCACACCTTGTGCATGATGATTGGATTTTAGAGCATTTAGTTATGCAACATGAAAATATACCATATAAATTTTGGAAAGATAGTGTAAAATGTTTTCAAGTAAAAAAAGTCATGACACAAGAAAACATTATCTTCATATATGTCATCAATAGAATCAGAAACACTGCAAGGAGAACACCTTCTAGTGAAGGTTTTTGCAGAGGGTTTTAGTGTTAAAAAATTTGGCAAAATTTTCAAAAAAACCTCTGCTATAACCTCCTCTATTGACTATGGAGGTTTTAATGGATGTTCCTTACAACTAAATTTTTTTGGGCGGGGGGAGGTTGTAGCAGAGGTTTTTTTTGTTCTTTTATCGTCAAAACGGATCGGTGCACTCTTTACAAGCATGCCCCGGTAAATATAATACAAACACACATGTTCATTTATAATTATTGCACACTAGTTTCACCTTTTTCATTGTACACAAAGCATCAATGCTCTTGTAATTTCTACGCACTGGTTCCACCTTGTTTGTGTATGAAGCATCGCTACTTTTTAGTTTTTGTATGCCTCGATGCAGTTAAGTTATAGTGCACACCAGAGTGTTTAATTTATCCTGAGCCCCGATGCATTTAATATGGTGTGTGCTTCGGTGCTTATGTAATTAGTAGGTATCAATGTATTTTTTACCATGTGCACCAAAGAGTAGTGAAATTTTGAATATTCGAGGTGAGATGTCGGTGCCATTAATTTTACTGAGCATTGGTGCACATATTATACTAAAATCATCGGTGCATATAATAAGAGTAATGTACCGGTACGTACATTATATTTAATGCCCTAATGTATATTTTAAACATGAGCACTGTACAATTTTGAAACTATAAATATGGAATGGTGTTTTTTCTCAATAGTTCGTACAAGTGCGTTATTATAATTAATGTGCACTGATGTGTATGACTCCTCAAAACGCACCTATTTCTATATTATGGCACACATCGTCCAGTGATTTAATAAGAATACAATGCACTGATATGTATATATTTTAATTAATTGTTTTCTTTACAAATTTTCAATTAATCATTTCAAAATCAAATATTTTTTATAATAATATTGTTTTATATTTTTGTTATTTTATTTTGATATAATGATTGCATCAATGCATTATCTAACAAATGACACCTTAGTTATTTGTAACAATGTAAATCATCCTCATATTAATTATTCAACAACGCAATATTTTACAACATTCAACAATGCAATAAAATAAGAAACCCATTTTATTATATATGAATAAGAGACCCATTGCCATACCAAAAGGGACAACGTAAAGGTCTAAAACAATCAAATTGCAACCAATATGTAATTGCTACACTTATCAGTAACATTTCATCATGCAATTGGGACAATACGTCGAGTACATTAAACAAAATATCTTATTTTTAAAGAAAATATCCAAAACATACAACTTGTAGTAACATTCAATTATATTGATTTTCATTCATCAGTTGAATGGTTGTCATCGCTCAAGTTGTGAGTATGTCTCATTTCTTCATCATTTGTAGGTGATATTGTACTTTTTTTATTTAACCTAATGTTTTCTTGATTGCCTTGTTTTGTATGTTCCTCCCTTTTCATCTTCCATCTACAAACATAGA
>JASDQU010439640.1:37037-59410 GCA_032191745.1 Picea mariana
AAACAAAGATAGTTTGAAAGGAAAATGCCAAACATGGTATGAAACATGCTTTTCTCAAAATAAACTAATAGGTGCCATTGAATATAGGTTTGTTTCTCAAATGAAACCAACATGGGGTTATATTGATCCTATTTCTCAAGCAATTGCAAACAAATCTGAGTTCCTCTTCGACATTGATGTTATAATAAACAAGAATGTGGACCTCCTTGCCTCTGAAAAATGCAATGTTTAGAATGATCTTATACATGGTAAGATTTGTACCAATTACAATCTATCGTTAGGGTTCAAACAATTAAAAAACCATTTATGTTAATCATAAAATAATATAATATAGAATTAGAAAACAACTTAACAAAGAGAAACAATCGATAACAAGGAAAATTATCGTGAGAAAGAAAACATGCAAAGTCTAATTTATTTGTTCCTTGCAAGAGGCATAGGAACAAGGAAAACATTTACAATGAAAGGGATCTACCAAGGTTTAAATTGGTTTTACAATAATAAAATCTCCATAGTGAACCCCTCAAAAACAAGGAACCATAGTTGCATTCATTAGGAAGGCCACATATAATGCAAGTGGCATCACATCCCACTAGGCTCTACACTGACCATACAAAACAAAAAACATGTTTCCATCAAATTTGAGCACATTGAATATATTGAATAAATACTATTAACTACTTCACATGCTACATAATGATGAGTCATTGTTGATATGTGCTCCTATGCTATACAACATGGACAAAAAGTTGTGATAAATTTTACTTAATCTGGTAAGACCTTTGGTAATGTTGACATTATAGTTAGTGGTGATCTATTTCAATCACACCGTGTGCATGATGATTGGATTTTAGAGCATTTAGTTATGAAGCATGAAAATATACCATATAAATTTTGGAAAGATGGTGTAAAATGTTTTCAAGTAAAAAAAGTCATGACACAAGAAAACATTATCTTCATATATGTCATCAATAGAACTAGAAACACTACAAGGAGAACACCTTTTAGTGAAGGTTTTTGCATAGGGTTTTAGTGTTAAAAAATTTGGCAAAATTTTCAAAAAAACCTTTGCTACAATCTCCTCTATTGACTATGGAGGTTTTAATGGATGTTCCTTACAACTAAATTTTTTTGGGCGGGCAGATGTTGTAGCAGAGGTTTTTTTTTGTGCTTTTATTGTCAAAACGGATCGGTGCACTCTTTACAAACATGCCCCGGTGCATTAATATAATACAAACACACATGTTCATTTATAATTATTGCACACTAGTTTCACCTTTTTCATTGTACACAAAGCACCAATGCTCTTGTAATTTCTACGCACTTGTTCCACCTTGTTTGTGTATGAAGCAACGTTGCTTTTTAGTTTTTGTATGCCTCGATGCAGAAGTTATAGTGCACACCAGAGTGTTTAAGTTATCCTGAGCCCCAATGCATTTAATATGGTGTGTTCTTCGGTGCTTATATAATTAGTAGGTATCAATGTCTTTTTTACCATGTGCACCAAAGGGTAGTGAAATTTTGAATATTCGAGGTGAGATGTCGGTGCCATTAATTTTACTAAGCATTGGTGCACATATTATACTAAAATCATCGGTGAATATAATAAGAGTAATGTACTGGTGCGTACATTATATTTAATGCCCCGATGTATATTTTAAACATGAGAAATGTACAATTTTGAAACTATAAATATTATTGTATGTTTTGTTTATGGAATGGTGTTTTTTCTCAATAGTTCGTACAAGTGCATTATTATAATTAATGTGCACTGATGTGTATGACTCCTCAAAACACACCTCCTTCTATATTATGGCACACACCGTCCAATGATTTCATAAGAATACAATGCACTGATATGTATATATTTTAATTAATTGTTTTCTTTACAAATGCACTGATATGTATATATTTTAATTAATTGTTTTCTTTACAAATTTTCAATTAATCATTTCAAAATCAAATATTTTTTATAATAATATTGTTTTATATTTTTGTTATTTTATTTTGATATAATGATTGCATCAATGCATTATCTAACAAATGACACCTTAGTTATTTGTAACAATGTAAATCATCCTCATATTAATTATTCAACAACGCAACATTTTACAACATTCAACAATGCAATAAAATAAGAAACCCATTTTATTATATATGAATAAGAGACTCATTGCCATACAAAAAGGGACAAGGTAAAGGTCTAAAACAATCAAATTGCAACCAATATGTAATTGCTACACTTATCGGTAACATGTCATCATGCAATTGGGACAATATGTCGAGTACATTAAACAAAATCTCTGATTTTTAAAGAAAATATCCAAAACATACAACTTGTAGTAACATTCAATTATATTGATTGTCATTCATCAGTTGAATGGTTGTCGTCACTGAAGCTACGAGTATGTCTCATTTCTTCATCATTTGTAGGTGATATTGTACTTTGTTTATTTAACCTAATGTTTTCTTGATTGCCTTGTTTTGTATGTTCCGCCCTTTTCATCTTCCATCTACAAACATAGAAACAAATTGTATATATATATATATTAGAATATACATAATTGTGTAAATAAAAACATACATTAGCACCCAGTCTTTCATAAACAATACTCATTCTTTCAAAGCCATGCTTCATGCATTCTCTCAAAATCTCCTTTGTTGGGTGCATTCCATACTTTGTTTCCTGCATGTTTAATACGCCATGACAAATCACAGTCAATATAATTAATATAAAGTTTTCTTTTTGTTTCATTAATTATAAAACAAAGGAAGTTAAATAACATAGCTACTTACAAATTGTTCAATTAAACTTCCATACTTCAACATATATTCACAACACATACTTAACCCAATGTTTATCAATTCACGAGTTGGATCTTCTTTGTATGTTAGCACCTATTAGAAGACATCCATGGACATTTGTAAATTAATTATTTAAATATAAAGATCACAGAAGATGTTGGTCCTAAGGTCTGCACCTGACTGCTAAAGGGCATAGTTAAGCCACCTCAGTTGTTGGAATGATTGGTTTTTTATAAGTTTGGTTTGCTTTGATGGTCAGTTGATAGATGAGGTTCAAGGGCAGGGGTTTGGTTAGAATTTTCAACAACATCAACTACAAGGTTTTTCTTAGTTGGTAGCATGCATTCTAGTAAGCAGATAAAGAGATAAAGATAAAACAGAGGAAATACTAAAAACCAACAATTTGTCACTTGTTGTATGAACTTTCGGACTTAAAATGATATTTCAGATACAAAAGATGTACCTAAACACAAATCTTCCAAACATGTTGAATACAAACAATAGATGAAAGGAAAGAAACAAATTTTTTGCACAAATTTCAATTTGCATTTAGATACGATAATAAGACAAACAAGATTTAAGAAGAAACAATCTGTCACCGGAAATTATATTCACCAGGTGGAAAACTTAACAATTTTTTACTTCAAAGTCTAGCCCAAATTCTAATGCTTGATACCCCCCAAAAAAGAACCCTTTTGCATTCATAGATTTATCTATTTATCCTCATCAAGAGAGGTTTCGAATACCTCTACTAGATCTAAATCTAGAGTTCCAATTCACATTACATTTAGATCATGTAGATATAACTTCACTTATTTAGTCCCAGTTACAATTTGTAAACACTTTTTTAAACTAAGTGAAGTTAAGTCCAAGTGCCAGTTCAAAGGGGTAACTTCCTATCACTTCGACCTTAATAAAAAAAAATTGTTCTCATCAAAAGCATAAATTTATTACAAGTGGCAATAGTATCTCTAATTAAACCAAAATTATTCTATCAGTGTAACTAGAGCTATTGTTGATAAGTAAAGTGAAATATTTGCATAGTAGGAGTCTTCATAATATGTAACAGGTTGTTGACTTTGCGTTGATGCCCATGTACACCAATAATTGGAGAGAAAACTTGAATACAGGTGGACCAAGCTGGCACATGATTCAAATTATTTTTTTCTTTGACAGTAGTAGACATTTAGATAATCTCCTTCAGGGACATGCATTTTTTCTAGTGTTTCTTCTGCAACTTTTGATATTTTTTCTGTAGCTTTGTGTGTTGTAGCTCAAGAGCCTGATTTTTTTGTTGCAGACCTTGGACTTGCCGCCCCATGTTACTATTTTGTTGCTTGAGATCTTGCACCTACTGATTATTGTCATCCATGTCCCTGTCAACTTCAATTTTTGGCTTTATTTCTTCCTTTAACTTGCTCCCATTTTTTATCCCATTCTCTTCCTCGACAACAGGTTTATTGAATTCAATGGAGAGCTTGAATTTCCTTGGTCTCATTTCATATCTGGGCCTTTTCTCAAGTTTTTTTTTCGGTGTCTCTCACAGGTTCGTGCACCATCAAAATTTTCCCTTTTATCTATGGTTTGATATCCTGTAAAACTTGCTCAGGGACATGTTATGTTTCTAGACTTATGTCATCAGAATCTTGCTCAAGGTCTGGACCAGTGTCCACCAAATTTTGTTCTGATTCTGGATTAGTAGTGTGCTATGTTTTCATAGCAATAGATTTGACCCTTGAGGTCGCCCCTTTATTACTTTTCTGCCTCATCTTGTCCCCTGTCATCCCCTTTAAGGTGTGTATGGCCATCTCCTCCATGTTGGTGAATTCAGAGAGGTCTTTATCAGTATATTGATCTTCAATCACTTTGGGTTTTTAATCCTTTAAGGATGGATCAAACAAGGCCTTGTAGTTCAACCTCAACTAATTGGTGAGCCTAGTCTTTCTGTTGGGTTTGCTTGGAATTTCTAGGACCTGGCTCCCCTTTCTCTTTTTTCTCTATTTTTCCATAGAGGGATCTTCAATCTAGGTGTCTAATGACAAAAATTCTACTGCAACAATATCAGGACTGGCCTACTTACTCCTCCTTTGTCTGCTTGTTTTCCACTTGGGAGTTTTGTCTTCATGCATAACAGTGGGCATAGGTTTATCCTCAAAATGTTTAGGAGACAATTGGATTGTTGGGTTGGCATGTTGTTATTCCTTTCTGACATAATTTATGACATAGAACTTACCACTTTCTCTTTCCCTCCATTTCATTGTAGAGGACCTTAAATGCCTCCAAAGAATTTCCTCTTTTTGTGGAGTAATGGATCTGGATTTATCTGATCAGGTACACCCTTTTTTAGGTAAGGTCTTCTCTTTGGATCATTGGGTGGCTTTGGATGAACTCCCAGGTTTAGGAGAAACCCTAGCTGCTTGGGAAACCTCGACGTATTATTCTTTTGGTTGTTGACTAACTCCTTGTTCTTCCTGTAACCCTAAAGACACTAGAAAATATGTCCAAGGCATGTCTAATTCACTGAGAGAAAAAATAACTAGTATTTTAATAAACCCCTGATGATAGAGGATTTTGTGAGCATCTTTTGGGTAATTATGGATTCTTTTGGACATTTTAGTCAGGATTTTAAGCAGGTAAAAGGGGAGGTTCATTTCTTTGTCACTGTTTAAATGCATGAGGAATATAATGTGATAACAATGAACAATTGAAAACCTACCTTTTCCTGTGATATATCTTTGAATTACATACATGATGCCCCTCCATTATTCTTTTAACCAAAGGATTGGGATGCCCTGGCTCCAATCAGGGTTTTGATGTTCTACCACCAGAAACTTATTGCAGACTTCACTTGGTAATTTACCCTTTTTAAACCATCTCTCGCCACTGATAGGAAGAGTGCATGATCCAACGATTAAGTGATTTTTTATATGGATGGTTATGTCCCCAATCTTGGTCTGAAAACCATCAAATTTTTGCACAAAGATTAGGGCAATTCCTGTGTGATGTCCATTAAAGGAACATATGAAGTCAAACCATTCTCTCCTGATAAAAATATCTCTGATTTCTAATATAGCTTCGAACAGTTTGAGCCCTATTAGCTATGCCCGGTTTAACTTCCAACATTCTCGGGGTGATACCATCATGACTTGGTTGTTTATGTCAAGAATAGTGTTCAAGGGGATGTGTTATTTCAGGTTCACTTACAACCTGCGATAATAACTGCGCAAAACCTACAATGATTATTGCTCAAGGAATAGCACGAATGATCTAGCAAAAAACCTGCAATGATAGCTGCATAAGGCACACATGCACACGATCTCTAGAGTACATGAAGATGTGAGTGCGATCCGGGAGCCAACGTTTTTTTATTTAATCTTTTAAATGTTTTTTTAAAACAATAAAACTCATAAAATAATGTCTGTCTGTTGATTGCAAGAATGGGGGCATTCTTGCAATCAATACCTTTTTGCACTTATAAGCTTAAGTTATCCCTCTTGTGGTCCAATAGTGATATAACCATGGTGATAGGAAGTATTGAGTTCAAATATATACTTGACTTGACTTGACTTTATAAAGAGAAAAGAGCTAATAAAAAACAAATAAAGGATGACAAAAACAAATTGAAATGACCTAACACACCATGAAGAAAAATTAACTAGAAGCTACTTTGACAAATGAATGGGTTGGTTTGATGAGTAGAAGGAAGAGGCGCATGCCTAGGATCTAAAATTAAACATGAAATATTAAAAAAGGTCGAAAACATAAATACTCACAAAGTTCGGTATCAACCCTTTTATTCCTTGTTGTCATGTCTTAAGTGTTGAATGGGTTCTATTTTTTTTTTCTTTTCTGCAAAAAAATAATTGAAAAATAGTATTTCATGTGATAATTAAATTCGATGTACATAAAAGAATAAATAAATGATTGCATACATTTGAAGCAAATTATTCTTGGGATGACTCCTCTTGTGACACAAATGTTGGAAATATTGTTTTCATTATGTCAAAGACAGGGGAAGACTACATATGTCCAAGATAAATATTGCAAGATGGAGATTGTTGGAGATATTGTTTTTGGATTTTTTATGCTTAGTTTGGGTACCCAATATTTTAAGGAATTTTTACTCTAAATACCTAGATCAAGTGGGAACATATGTTATATGGTTGGAAATCTTGTTTTGAGACCTTTCCAACGGTATATGGCACTCACTCTGACTCCGTAGGAATAAGCAGATATGAATTTTTTTGTCAGATAACCCAACTAGAAAGTTTAAGTCAACCCAACCAGTCTTTATAGGTAAACCCTAAAAATGAACACAAAAACATTATAAATACATGATATATGTGTGCATCTAAAGAGAATCCAAGTAAGAAGATCAATTCTAAGGTGCAAAAAAGAGATTTGAGGTACACAAGAGAAGTTGGAGAATCTTTTTGGTGTCTAAAGGTGTGCAAGAGGAGTTTTTTGAATTTTAAGGGTGTGCTATGAAGGAATGAGGTCTATGATGCTACAAAGTGTGTTTTTTTGAGGTTGTAATGTTGCAGTCTAGAATTATATTCTGGGAATGATGTTATGAGGTTCACTAGGGCATGCAAGCTAAATTTGACTAGGGTTTGAAGCTATGTCCGGGGTATGAAACAAAGAGAGGCGTCGCAGCATGAAAGTTAAGGGTACGATGATATTATGAAATACACGAAGTATGAAGCATGCAGGTGAAGTCATAAGTACTTTGTGTATGAATATCTTAGGTTGGATCCTATACAAGTGTTACTGGGTTGGTTCTTAACTGAGGATATTGGTGCCTCCAGTAGGTTGGTGCCTACACAATATCTTGTTGAGTTGGTGCTCAACTGAGGAGATTGGTGTCTCTAGTAGGTTGGTGCTTACATAATATATTGTTGAGTTGGTGCTCAGCTAAGGATATTGATGTCTCTAGTAGGTTGGTTCCTATAAGCTTTATAACGGTAGGTTGGTGCCTACAGACATTTATAAAGATATTTGTTTGTGGTTTTCTCCCGCAAGAATTTTCAAGTTAAACTATGTGTACCATGATTTGAGTTTACATCCATTTATTGTTTTAAAGTTAATGAATGTTGATGAATTCTCAATTAAAGTAAAAAGTATATTATATTGATTCACCCCCTCTCTCAGTATAAGAATAAGTTCAACAATTAGAGCGAGTTCCTTCAGAAACAATTTAACCACTGGAAGGAAGATATCGAGCACATATGGATTGTAAGGAATGTATCCCTACAAACATAGATCATATTTCGATGGAAAAAACTATGCATCATGGAGTATAATAATGAATACATATTTTATGGCCCTTGGTTTTGGTATCTAGGAATCAATCACAATAGGTTATACAGATGAAGTTGGGAAGGAGTCAAGTGAACACGATGCAAAATCAATAGATGTCATCTTGAGTGGCCTATCAGATTTCGAGATTGTCAAGGTAATGCAATGTACATCATCTAAACAAATTTAGTACAAGCTACAAAACATTTATGAAGAGAGATCAGGTGATTGTTCTGATTATGAATTAGAGATAGAAGAAGCACAACTTGTGAGAAGGCTAAAAGGATGACCTAGAAAATACAAAGAAAAGGAATATAGTGATGATGAAGAAGAGTTTCTCTTTGTAACCATGGGAACAAAACCTATTGATGAATAAAATGAATATAATCAAAAACAAAATCCATATTTAGAGGAAGTGAATCTTGAAGCAGAACTCGTTAATTCCTTACAAGAAATAGACGAACTCGGGGGAAAGAATATAAAGCAGAAGGAACAATTGCAGAAACATGAAAAGAAGTATTGTGATCTTGAATAAATGGAGAAGACATTTATCATCCTAAAGACTCAACTAGAAGAGGAAAAAAGGATAGAAGAAGTGGTGAGAAGCCAACTAAAATAAAAGGAAGAAAATTGTGAGAAGTTAGAAGTTGAAATAGTTTCCCTAAGAAAGGAACTAGAGAAAATTATCAGTTGAATAGAAGCTTGAAGTTTGGAAAGAGTACTGAAATATTAGATAATATTTTGAGTTGCCAAAGGTCACCATTCATCAATACAAGTCTTGGATATGATGAAAAACAAAATACCCTTGAGGAAAATGCAAGAACTAAGGTCACAAAGCCATCAGTAAAGGAAAATGAAAAAAATCCTAATAGTTATGCTAAAATTATCAAAGGACCCATCAACAATGAAAGTAGCAACAAGAAAGGAAATGATGATTAGTAGAAACCCGATTCTTCTCACAAGAAAAAAAAGAATGAGTTCATAAGAGAAATTCTACCAAGAAGGCCTTTCACAACTTGGTATCAAAATCTATTCCTTGGCTACTATTTTTCTTGAAATAATTTTGGTCATAAAGAAATAGAGGTCCTTGCAAGACCTCAAAGGATGATTATGTGAGCAACAAAACAAGAATCTCTCATGGGTTTGCTAACATAAACTACAATTCATTTGCTCCTATACTTGATTACAATACTGAATGTTATAAGTGAAATAACTATGCACACACAACATGTGACTATAGAAGCACCATAATAAAGTCTCCTAAGAAAAACAAGGAAGAAGATGTTCTTACCGAGCATAGAGAATAATACACAAGGGTGTGGAAAAGGAAGCAAGAAGAACCAAATAAGGAAGAATGTGGGCTTGCAATGTATGGTCAAGACAAAGGAAGACAATGGTACATTAATAGTTGATGTTCAAAACACATGACTGGGGATTAGAACAAATTTCTCGTCCTAAAGGAAGAAAAAGTAGGCAACGCTATCTTTAGGGATAATGCTTCTACAATGATAGTTGGAAAAGGTACCATTAGTCTTGATAATGAAAATACTAAAACACATAATGTCTTGTATTTTGAAGGGTTAAAACACAATATTCTAACTGTCAGTCAAATGTGTGATCAAGGTTAAAACGACACATTTCACTCAAAAGGATGTGAGATCGGGAAAGCAAGTTCAAGAAGATTAGTGGAAAATGAAAACATAACCTTGAGCAATGTATACGTTCTCATTGAATTCAAAGGAGAAAATTTTTGTATGGGAGTGATATCCATCTCATCTCGTTAGAAAAGGGAAGCACAATCTTAGGGGGAGCATCCCTTTTCCATTGATCTCAAAGGGGGAGAAGTTGTAGATAGAGGAAGAATTGCAGACACAAGGAAATTTGCAGACATGGGGAGTATCATAATTGACTAAGGGTTGCCATCAATGAAAAAGGGAGAGATCGTTGGAAATATTGTTGTCGTTGATGTCAAAGACAGGGGGAGACTACAGATTCCCAAGATAAAGATTGCAAGATGGAGATTGTTGGAAATATTGTTTTTGGATTTTTGATGCTCACTTTGGATACCATATCTTTGAAGGAATTTTTACTCTAAATTCCTAGATCAAATGGGCGCATAGGTATATGATTAGAAAGATTATTTTGATACCTTTCCAATAGTATATGTAATTCTCTCTAACTCCTTAGAATAAGGAGATATGAATTTTTCTGTTAGACAACCTAGCCAAAAAGTTTAGGTCGGCCCAGCCGGTCTTTACAAGTCGACACTAAAAGTGAGAGAAAAAAACTATAAGTACATGGTATATGTCTAAATTTGAAGAGCATCCAATCAAGAATTTCAATTATAAGGTGCGCAAAAGATATTTGAGGTGCGCAAGAGAAGCTGAAGAGTCTTTTTGGGGTCTAAAGGTGCACAAGAGGAGTTTTTGAAGTTTTAAGGGTGTGCTATAAAGAATTTAGGTCTATGATGATATAAATTGCATTGTTTTAAGGTTGGGATGTTGCAGTTTGGAATTATATTATGGAAATTATGCTATGAGGTTCATTAAGGAATGATGACTAAATATGATTAGGGTTTGAAGCTATGTCTGGGGTATGAAGCAAAGAGAGGCATTGCAACATGAAATTTAAGGGTATGATGATGCTATGAAATACATGAAGTATGAAGTATTCAAGTGAATTCAGAAGTACTTTGTGTTTGAAGATATTAGGTTGGTGCCTATATAGGTCTTACTGAGTTGGTGGTCAACTGAGGAGGATGGTGTCTCCAATAGGTTGGTGCCTACATAATATTGTGGAGGTGGTGCTCAGTTGAGGATATTGGTGTCTCCAGTAGGTTGGTGCATACATAATATATTCTTAAGTCGGTGTTCAACTAAGGAGATTGGTGTCTCTAGTAGGTTGGTGCCTATAAGCTTTGTAATAGTAGGTTGGTGCCTATAAGCTTTGTAATAGTAGGTTGGTGCCTATAAGCTTTGTAATAGTAGGTTGGTTCCTACAAACATTTATAAAGATGATTTTTTGTGGTTTTATTCCATAAGGGTTTCCAAGTTAAACTCTGTGTAGTGTGATTTGAGTTTACATGCATTTACTATTTTAAAGTTAATGAATGATTGATGAATGCTCAGTTAAATTAAAAATTATCTTATACCAATTCACCTCCCCCTTAAGTATAAGAATAAGTTCAACAACAATTATGTTAATTTCTTTTACCATCTTCTTCTACACTTTTTTGGATCCCTACCGGCATGTTTTGGTTTTCCCCTTGTTTGTCCCTTGGAATTTTCAAAATCTCTCTGGAAACCAAAAAAACTATGAGTCATCAGATATTCAAATTACATAATTTTTTACAAAATAAGATATCGGTGTGCATAGTAACTTAATACGCACTAGGGTGTCAAACATATTTATTCAGACCGATGCTTCAACCATATTTATATGCACTGTCATATTATAACAATGTCATTACGAAATTGAAAATGTTTTACAAATTATTGTATTCAGCTGGTGCTTTATGAATTAAGAAAAGAACGGCTTCCTAAGTATTTTTTATTACGCATCATCGACCTGTGAACAAATTAATTTAAGACATGGCGGTTGCCATATAAAAAACAATTTATTTCCATTTTAAACTCAACATTTCTCTTTGTAAGAAAATGTGTCCTGGTGCTTATCTAGGTACAATACGCACCACCGACCACGAAAAGGTTTTTTTTTTAAATATTATTTCTAATTTAAATTAAGCAGTGTTGGTGACACAAAAATACGCATCAGTGCTCTTCCTATGTACATAGTGCATCGTTAACCATGAAGGCATTTTTTTTAAATGACAGCGACAAGACGATTTGGGATCTAATGCAATGAGTGGTTTTAGTGCAACGAATAGGGAACGCCCATATATAAATAAACAAACCCTATAAAAAAATTTGCTTTAAAAAATCCTCCTTATGAAATACAGAAAGAGAAAGCAAAAAAAAGTGAGGAAATTAGCGCTTCCAATACTAAAGGTAACTATGAAACCCTTTTTTGTTTGGAAATGCATTGAAAAATGTTTGAATCAAATAGGGAAAAGATTAAGATGATTAATAGAATGAAATCATATATTTGAAATTTCTCCCCTGTAGATTTGAATGTAATCTACAATAATCCCTTTCGAATTAGGCTCTTAAAAAAATCCACCCACTCCAAAGTCTTTGCTGATAAATCTCAGTTGCACAAATCTGCCTTCGAAATTTGTGCAAAAAGATAAAAGAATGAATAGGATTTTCATTTATAAACACAAAAACTGAAATTCACGCTCATTTTTTTGTTGGATATGTGACATATTGATGATAAATGTGCATTTTTTTTTTTTCGAAACTTACATTTCCAATGCGCTATACAATGAGTAGCACACCAATGCAGTGTGTATGTATAACACACCGATTTATTTTTCATAATCAATTTCAATGCATTGATAGTAAGCATGTGTTATTTTTCTAACTTGCTTCAGTCATTGCATTATACAATTAGAAACGCACCAATGCGATGTGTAAGTAATAACACAACAAAAAATAGTTTAATTTGCAAAATGCAAATGCAAACATCTACATTTAAATTTTCTGGAGGTTTTACTTTGTGGAGGTAATAACAGAGGTCATTCTTCGGTGTTTTTCTCATTTAAACACACATGTGTGTTTGGTTTATCCAAATGCACCAGTGCGTCTTTATATGATTAAGCACATTGTTAATTTATAAAAGTTATTCAAAATTCGGTTTGAAGTTAGATTGTTCTATGCTTCCCAAGATGATGGTTTTTGCTCGGCAAGAAAAAAGGAATTATAAAATCAAATGGTCAATTCTTTAGATTCCAACTCATTCCATATCTTTGGAAGTCCTTCAAGTTTTCTCATGTCGATTGTAGTACATCTATATTTTATTTATAATTCATTTATCTCATTGAATTTATGTTATGTATGCAAGTGCAGTTGAATAATTATTCATTGAATTTTGCAAGATCAAGATTCGAGATCGAGTTCAGATGCTCAAGATGTTCCAGTAGTCCCAAAATTTTGCAAGGTCTTATCAGAAGAAAGATACCAAAAACAAATATTTGATGAAAATAGACAACTAATTTACCCTACCAATCATAACATGCCATCTTCCATCAACCGACATGGTTCAACAATATTACACCATGAATTGGATCTCTTTTATGTAGACACCCTGTAGGGCATAAGAAAAAGATGATTGAGTAATTGTATTTTTGGATTTTCAATGGAACTAATGTAAATGTATTGCTTAATTCGATATTTGTTTTATAAAGTAGTTGGTTGCATGTTTATTATTGGGGAAAAAAAAATCATGCTTCTAACAAGTGTTTGGTATAATGTTTGAACATACTAAATGTATTGTGTTACTAATATTATCGATGTAAGGCATATTTATTCATTTGTTGGGGATGAAGGCAATGGTATAGAGGTTGGTAAGGATGATTTATTGCGGGATAACCAAGCCATGGAGAGAATTTTATTAGATTTATTCCAAAAAAATGAACTAGGGGATGATGTTGATGTCATAGATACCTCCTTACAAAGCCCAAAATATGTTTCTACCACCCCTCTCTTTGGTCAAGTACAAGGGTCAAGGTCTACCCAACTAGGGACACCAATGTTACTATACAACTTGAAAGCAATGTATGGTATGTTAGATGCATGTTTCTCGATAGTTTTGAGGTAACTAACCATTAATTCCCCTAGTTTTTAAGGAATCTTATCACACAATGAAGGAAGATAGGGTTGATTTTATTCATGCTTAATGAAAATGTACATTTCTATTTTCCACTAATTGTAGGTTACTCAAAGATAAGGTACAACTGAGTGATAATGTGTTGCCCGATAGTTGAATAGAAGCAAAGTAAATGTTGAAAATGTTGGGTGTTAAGTACATATCATACCACGCATGTCTGAATGATTGTATTAAATACATAAATGAATAGTGAAGGACAAAGAGATGTGGCCAGAATGTGGGTCTGATAGGTACCATAAATAAATGGTAAGACACGTGATCCTCCTCATAATATATTGAGGCACATACCTGTAATTCCAAGGATTCAAAGGCTTTTTCGTTGCAAACAATTAGCCATGTTGCATGGGTGGCACGCCTCACATAGAAGTGAGTAGGGAGTTATGTGAATCCTATAAAATTAAATATCCATGAAGCATATAGAGGATACATGGCCCAACAAATTCAAGGATGAAGTATGGAGCCTATTATTGAGCATAGCTATGGATGTAATTAACGTGTATTCCCTCCAAAAAAACCAACTATTCTATTTGTCCAGTGGTAGTGATAAATAACAATATCCCCCCATGGTTGTCTATGAAGAATGAACATCTTATGTTAGCTCTTATAGTCCTAGGTAGAATACAAGTGAAGAGAATGGATGTCTACCTCCAACCACTGATCAATGAATTTAAGCAATTATGGGAAGGGATACATGTATATGATGTATCAAGACCCATCCCAATGAAGAGGTATTTTATGTTGTATGGCATATGTGCGTACACCATGCATGATTATCCAAGACTAGGAGTTTTCTCTGGTAAGCATGTTGATTGATTTGTTTATATCTATAATGTTATTTTGCATACTTCATTTGGTGCAACTATATTTTTGACACTAATGTGTTGTGTATATGATAACATCACAGGTCTTGTAACAAAAAGGTATCTTGGATGTAAATGTTTTGGACCTTTTTATAAAGGCTAGGTGGTCCAACCACCTACAAAATCCGATGTACAACTATTCCAGGGTATTCCTCTCAGAAAACCACACTTATAGAAGAGTTGCATCTACTTTCAATGGTAAACTAGAGAGAACCTAGAGACCTGAAATAATGGCACTGGTTTATTGGATTAGGGCATATGACACAAAGAAGGAGAAGGAAATGGTAAAATTATTTGATTCAAATGGGGAACCTATGTTTGATGATCCTGAATTTTTTGGCACCTATGTTGAGAAAATACCCATTGGGATGAAAAGAAAATGTGTATTTTACGAGCTTCCATATTGGGATCATCTAAAGATTGGCCACTTACGATATCCCATGCATATATTAAAAAATGTTTCATCTTCTTTATGGAGGCACATATCATCAAATAAAAGTGACACGTTGGTTGTTAGGAAAGATCTTATTGCTTCAAATACTAAAAAGAGATATTGGCCAAGAAAAGAAACTAGAGGAGAGGTTGCTCCCTCTTCGTCTTTTAAATAATGTGATGTCCCATGGATTTTGAAGAAACATGATATTTCCATGGTGAAGGATGTTATATTGGGTGTGAAGGAACCTTCTTTATATGGGTTGACTCTACAACATTGCTTCACTATAGAAGGGAATTTGTCAAGGTTTAAATCACATGGCCATCTGAACCTTATAAGGGTATGTATGTTGAATACATGATTATTATTATATATTATCAGTAAAAGTGTGTTATGCACTGCTAGGAACTAGACGGAAGACCAAAGCTTCAGAATAAACATGACCACGCTAGACTTCTCCAGAGGCAGGCATCTGAGTTTTTTCCATTTCCTTTTTCCAAGGGATATTTTCTCCCTCAGCTAACATGGAGTATTCTTTGGACTATTCCTATGACCTAAGAAAAGAGGATGAGATTTGATCGATGCCATGTGGCCGACAGTTTTTGAGGACATCTCTGGAGGTGGATGAAGATGCAGGTTCGGGTGTTAGCCTCAAGACAAGTGGAGTTCCTCTCAGGTATGAAGTTCCTCAGCCTTAGGTCTAGCCAACTTTCTCTATAGAGATTTCTCCAACTACCTAGGATTTATCTCGAGCCAGAGTTAGGTTTGGGTCAGGTGGATTTATCTCATGTTCTGATTCCTCAAAGTCCCAGTGTGAAGTTAGAATCCCTCATTTATTTGACTATTTGGTTGCCCTTGGTAGTGGAGAAGAAGACCATTTTGTTTTTGGTCGCCCGCTTCTGCCTCCCACATGACCTTTCTCAGCAGGAGACCTTGATGAAAACCCTCTCTCACTCCCTGGAATTGTTCCAACTTTCCTAAATTTTATGAACGGTAGGGGATCGGTGCCTACCGCACCGATTCCCACACACCTGGACTCCCCTTCTTATTTTCTTTCTTTGGCTGATGCTTTATTTCATACGAGTGTTTTGAACCAATTTGAGGAGGAAGATGCACTTATGATCCATAATAGGGCAAGGAATATCTTCAGTGGATTGAAAACAAGTGATTCAATTGCGAAACCCCGAAGGAAAATCAAAGGGGTCAAAAACATTGGAGCCCCTATCAATCTAGTCCTATGGAAAGATATTTCAATTCCAGAAGCTCTGGATATGGAAAACCTGGAGGTGGTCAGTAAAGAAAGAGGCAGACACTTTGGATTATTGACTTTAAAAAATTGGGCGGCGACCTCTAGGAACATAAGCATCTCCAGTATGCCATAGATCTCGACTCTCTCAAAAGGTTGTATTCTTTTTAAATTTTTAAAATTGGAGGATGTGGAATGGGTTCTAAAAAAACCTTCGAGTATCGACTCAACTCCTTTCCTCTTGAAAAAATGGACCCCTCTTTTTTATGCAAGCAGGGAGAAAGTTAATGTGATGTCGGTTTGGGTGTGACTCTCGGGACTACCACCGAAATTCTAGACAGATCTGAGCTTCAGAGAATTGGAGAATGTTTTGGGGAATTTTATGGATGCGGACGTATCCTTCAGGGAAATAGGGAAGATGACGGTAGCAAGAACCCTAGTCTCCTTGGATACCAGAGCAGGACTAGCAAAATATTTGGAGTTTGTAATTGTGGAAAATCGATTTTGTCAGACTCTGGATTATAAAGGAATTTCTTTTCATTGTAGATGTTGTCACAAATATGGACACTTGGTCAGCCACTACCACCTCCCCTTTCAACCTCATGGTGGATCTTTGGGATCCGCACAAGGTAAGAAGCAACCAACATCTTTAGTATAAGGTATTTCCCCCACCTTGAGGATCTAGGAGGATACGTCTCCCCCCCATCACAGGGTTGATCAAGAGTCAACTTGCAGAAAAGACAAGGATTTGAGGAGTGAACGTTCGAATAGAGCAGGATCCTCATGCACCCTCCAGATTGCTCCATTGGAAGATGAGAGCAATAAAAGGAATCAAGATATCCTTCAAGGCCTGGCATCACTTTTTGGTAAGGTTTTTACTCCTCCACCCCCTCTTAATTTGGTATTTCCTCTTTGGCATTGTTGGGTAAGAACTAGATCGACTTAGAAAAAGGGTCACCAAACCCTCCCTCTCCTTTTCCCCTCCCCTACAATTCTCCAAAGACCTTGGCCCTTACTGGACCCCCCACGCTCCACCCTACCTCTCCCACAAATCAACCCTCTCAACAGGAGTCTAGTTCTTCTCTAGACTCAGGAGACGAAGGTATCATCTACCAATTAAGAAATAGGGCCATTGGGGGAGTTGGACGGGATGCGGGATTGGAAAAAAATCCGATCTCTTCTAGAGGCTCAAAAGGCAGAGGCTATAAACATTTTCAATCAAAATCCCAAGTGGATATTGCCAAAGGAAAAAAAAGATCAATTGTTGGGGTGCTTAGAGCAGCGAGAACCCAGGAGAGGGCCTCACCATGAAAATTCTATCTTTTAATTGTCAAGGGTTGGTAGGCCCTCATAAAAAATGTTCCCTCTAGAGGCTGGTGGTGTCAAACTAGCCGGATTTTATGCTCCTTCAAGAAACAATAGGGGATGAAGCTATGGTGGTCTCGTAGCTAAAATTTGGCTTTAAAATTGGTATTTGTGGGGTTGGACGCAAATGGGCATTCAGGAGGGGTGGCTTTAGGATGGAACATAGTTAGAATAAAAAATAAGCACCACTTAGGGCTTTGAATCAGGCCTGGGAGCTTTGGTGCAAGAAGTAGGTTTGAATAAAGAAATTGAAATCTTAAATCTGTATGGACCCTATCAAGATAGATCACCTTTCTGGGAAGCTTTGGCAAGAAAGTCCTTCTTCTCTCACCCAAACTCGACCCTGGGAGGAGACTTAAAATTTTCTTTGGGGAATGCGGGGTAATGGGGGGAAAATGAAAGAGTGTATCCACTCTCTGATTTATTCGAACTATTCCTGAGAAGATTGAAGCTGGTGGATATTCTCCTGATTAGGCTCTACTCTACTTGGCGCAAAAAATGGGTTGGGGGATGAAAGAATTGAGAAAATACTAGATCGTTACTTAATTTTTGAGGCTCTAGTAGAAGATGGTAATATGATGTGCCAATGGATGGGCTCATGGGGTATCTTGGATCACTCCCCAATTTTTCTTGAACTAGCCTCGGGTCCTAAAACCCCCCCAGCCCTTTTAAATTTAATTCAGAATGGTTAAAGGATGAAAGATTCACCACGCTGGTCAAAGATATTTGGAAACCAATACAGGATACTCAAATCGAGCTAACAAACATTCAGATGGCAAGAAATATGCGATGAGTAAAGGAAACTATTGTTATTTCTGTATGATCAAGGAAGCACAAAAAAAAAAATATTACAGTAGAATGAAAGAATAAACTAAAGACACAAATGGCAAACACATCAAATTAACGCAGATATTTTATGTGGTAAAACCCTCCTTCACGTCATGAGGGAAACATCCATGGAGCAATGGTATCGGTTCTCTTATTATTCAAACATGGAAATTACAATAGGGCTCACAATCATTCCATACACCTCCAACTCTCACACACACTATTTTGCCTCTACGGGCATAAATGAATTTATAGCATTTCTTACAAAGTTACACAAAAAACTGATTATTAAATGCACTCCTATCCATATTCTAACTTGCTCTATTTAGTTGCAACCAACATTGAATAATAAGATCCAAATCCATTCTTGGAGGAATCCGTTGTAACCAATTTCCAAAAATCTCCACCTTGACAAAAATTAACCTGATACCTTGCTCATTGCTTTTGTTCATCACCTTTCCTGCAAACCAAGAGAAGCTAAACTCCACCAAAACTTCTCTAATTCTACTAGTTTCGTGAAGATGTCAGCACAATTCTTTTGAGTGTGGACCTTTTCAAGAACCACTCCACCTTCATCAATAACATGTCTTACAAAATGGCATTTTACAAGAATATGTTTTGTCTTACTGTGATAAGCTGGAATTTTAGCTAAATAAATAGCACTCTGATTATCACAGAAATTTTTTACATTATTTTGAAACCTTCCTAACTCACCCAATAAACCCTTTAACCAGATTGCCTCTTTGTAAGCATGTGAAGTAGATATATAATATGCCTCTACAGTGGATATAGCAACAATGTTTTGAATCTTTGGCATCCTACTTATAGGACCACCTGCAAGAGTGAAGACATATCCTGAAGTAGATCTTCTTTTGTCCAAGTCACCTGCAAAATCTGAATCAACATAACCGCAATATTCATCACTACAACCATCAAAAGTGATACAATAATTGCTTGTGCATCTAAGATACCAAAGCACCCATTTCATTGATGCCCAATGTTCTTTTCTTGGATTTTCCATGTATCTACTGAAAACACCAACTGCATGCGAAATATCTGGTCTTGTACATACCATCACATACATCAAACTTCCCACTACATTAGCATATGGTACATGAGACATAAACTCCTTTTCTTCATCATTGCTAGGACTCAAACCTGAAGGAATCTTAAAATGGGAAGACAAAGGGATATTTATTGGTTTCACCTTATTCATATTGAATCTCTGAAGTATTTTCTCCACATACTTCTCTTGTGATAACCATAACTTACCATTTTTCCTATCTCTGTGTATCTCTATGCCCAAAATTTGTTTTGCTGCTCCTAGATCCTTCATATCAAATGCCCTAGCCAACTGAGCATTTAACCTGTTGATTTCAAATATGCTTTTGCTTGAAACAAGCATATCATCAACATATAAAACCATAATAATAAATATCCCATTTTCCAACCTTTTAAAGTAAACACAATGATCATACTCACTTCTAGTAAAATTCTGGCCCACCATGAAAGAATCAAACTTCTTGTACCATTGCCTGGGAGATTGCTTCAGACCATGCAATGATTTCCTCAACTTGCAAACAAACTTCCTGTTGTGATTCTTAATGAACCCTTCCGGTTGTTCCATGAAAATTTCCTCATCCAAATCACCATGTAAAAATGTTGTTTTAACATCTAGTTGCTCCAATTCAAGATCAAGTAAAGCAACTAGTGCTAATACAATTCTAATTGAAACAAGTTTTACGACTGGTGAAAATATCTCATGAAAGTCAATTCCTTCTTTCCGAGAATACCCTTTTTCCACCAGCCTTGCTTTGTATTTGTCCACTTTATCATCAACGCCTTTCTTCAATTTGTAGACCCATTTACACCCAACAACCTTTTTATTTTCTAGAAATTCTACTAGGTCCCATGTTTCATTCTTTTTTAAGGCATCCATCTCTTCTTTCATTGCTTCTTTCCATTTGGCACTTTCAGATACCTCCATTGCTTCCTAATAACAACTAGGTTCATCGTTATTAGAAATCAAAGCAAATGATGAAACATAATCATCATACCTTTTTGGAAAAGATCTGACCCGTGTAGATCTCCATACAATTTGTTGTGGCATTTCCTCTATTTCTTGAGGCATTTCTGTATGATCATCGTCCCGAGGATTTTCCTCATGAATGTCCTCCTCATGGACATCCTTATGATTCTTCTTCGTAGATGACTGAATATCAAATTGAATTTGTTGTAACTGTGGTTCATTAGCTTGTTTCATATCATTATTTACATCTAATTTTGAGAGTGAAAGTTCATCAAATATTACATCTATGTTTATGATGATCTTGTGGGCAGCAAGATTTCACAATCTATATCCCTTAACACCATCACCATATCCAACAAAGATTGATTTACGTGATTTAGGATCTATTTTGGAACGTTTATTTTTTGGAATAAGTGCATAGGCTTCACAACCAAATACTCTAAGATTAGAATAATCACATGGTTGACCTGTCCATACCTCTTCTGGAATTTTGCATTCAATTGCTATCAATGGTGATCTATTGACCAAGTAACATGTTGTAAGAAACACTTCCCCCCACAATTCGTGTTGCAACTTTGCATTACTGAGCATGCTCCTTGCTCTCTCAAGGAGAGTCATGTTCATGCATTCAACAACATCGTTCTGCTGCGGAGTGTAGACATTGGTTATATGTCTCATGATCCCATACTTCTTGCAATAATTATCAAACTCCTTAGAAGTAAATACGACTCCATTATTTGTTTTGAGACATTTAATAGACTTGTATGTGCTATTTTCAACCAAATCTCTAAACTGCTTAAATATGTCGAAAACATCATCTTTTCTCTTTAACAAATAGATCGATACTTTCCTAGAGTAATCATCTATAAAAATGACAAAATATGATGATCCTCCATAAGAGAGTTTAGGAGATGGACCCCAAAGATCAGAATGAATATAGTTAAGGATACCTTTACTTATGTTTTTTTCCAAGATTTAAATATCTATCTAGATTGTTTACCATAAATGCAATGCTCACAGAACTTCAAATCTACAGATTTTAAACTAGCAAGTAACTTTCAATCAAAAAGTACCTTCATTCCTTTCTCACTCAAATGACCCATTCATTGATGCCATAGACGAGTGGAGTCTCCTACATCATCCAATTCTACTGTTGCATGACTGATTTTTGTTCTCCCTTCAAGTTTATATAGGTTCCCAACTCTATTTGCCTTCATGTCAACCAAGATACCTTTCGATATATTTAAAACTCCACCTTGAATTATGCCTTTATATCCACAAGAATCCTAAACTCCCAAAGATATCAAGTTTTTTCTAAGATCAGGTACATGTATCATTTCTGTTAGAATCCTAACAGTCCCATAAAACATTTTTATTATGATACTCCCTATCCCAACAATTTTACATGTAACATCATTTCCCATATAAGTTGCCCTGTCATTAATAGATTGGTATGTAGTGAACCAACTCCTGTGAAGACACATGTGATGGGATGCTCCAGAATCAATTAACCAATTATAATGATATTGTGAGACATTATATGTAGACAATACCTCATCAATCATACCTAAATCCTTCTCGGTTATATTTGCCTCCTTTGTAGAGTCCTCTTCCTTTGATGCTTGCTTTTGTTTCTGTTATCACTCCAAGAAACTCCTTAGGGTTGTAGGATAAGAATGCTTGGTAACTTAAGAAATTATAAATAAGCAAAGTATGTGGATC
>JASDQU010439640.1:59510-94575 GCA_032191745.1 Picea mariana
TGTTGATGAAGTGCAGTTTTAGCCTCCCAAGGCTATTTGATTTGGTCCTCCAAAGATAAAATTTGAATTGGGTGATGTGTCATTTGATCCCTATCATTTTGCCCTTGAAAATGACCAAATCTAGTCAAAAAATTCCCTTTTGACTTTCATCTCCAAGAATGGCCTTCAGATTTTGATTTGATAATTCATAACTAGCTTATTGAAGAAGATTTCAAACCATTCAAACCCAAAAAATCCTGATATGGGCGAAAATTTGGCTATTATGGCCGTGACAGGATTTCACCAGCTAATTTACCCGAAAATCCGCTCCTTAGCTGGTGAAAGACGGAGCTTTCACTAGCTAACTAGTTATAATTCTGCCTTCTGCGCTGGTGAAAGCGCGGAGTTTTTCAAAATCAAATTTCTCAGTCATGGAGAGTCCATTTTGCGTGCTTAAATAGTCGATTGACATCTACAAATCCTAATATTTCCAATGGTGCTTTCAAATCTGAATTTGGAGCCCGGGAATCTAGTCAAATGTTCCCTACAATATTAGGCATCATTCTCTCAAAAATGCCAGTGCATTTTTTATCGCTAACATCTGGCTCCAACTGGGATGGATACCTCCCTGTGAGGTCTCCAAGAACCTAGCAGACTTTGTGCCTTTAGTATTGGGCCATGGAGTCATTCAGCCTTTTCAGTCCCAACAATGTTTACAACTTGCATTTATGTCTTTGGCTATTTTCCAAAGTTTGTTGTTGTCTGTCCCAATCTTCTTTATCTGCATTCTGCATATTTTGGATATGGAAATGGCAGCATGCTATAAGCTTAGTGTGACCAGGTTAAGATTTTGAATTATCATATAGCCAATACTAACATCATGCTTGCAGTATTTCATCTTGAGGTTTTGGACCAGCACGCTCTTCATAAACCCATAAGTCTTTGAATTCACGTCGCAGCAATGCCAAAATTAGGATAAGACTCAGTGTACATGGAACAAGATAAAGCAGTGTTGGTTGGTCGTGCCCATCCATTAGGTGTAAGGCAACATAAGTGAGGAAGAGACCAAATCCGTATCCGATTGTTAACCAAAGAAAATACCCATTCCAAAGACTCTTTTTTGTCGACCTGTCATACCTAACTGCAAAAGCAACAAGTAAACCAGGTAAGAGGATGTCTCCAAAGCCAATCATATCATAGCCAACCCAAGGATCGAGAATATGTGGGATTCTTAAGAGCGTGGGAATGCTTTCACCACCCGATTTATCACCGCGCGCAACCACAATCATAACACTCTCGTGGAAAAGAAGAGGTGATATGAAGACCCAGAAAATATCATAGACAAATGCACAGCTTAATAAAACTGTTGCAACCTTGATATTTGGTAATCGGGCTATTTGCAAAACTGTAATCATCAATGATATGCCTAGAACATCTTGACAAATCCAGGCATAGGAAGCATGCTGATTTGCAACCCAAGTAACAGCAAAAGCTATACAGAAGGGAAAAACTATCACAGACAGGAGTGAGACCTCACCCACAATTGGAACCTTTATTGTCATGTCAGCAAAGTGACCAAATGACCTGAACAATAAAGCCACTGAAAAAATATGCATTCCCTCAACTCCACCTATACAGAAGAGGACAATGAGAATCCAAATGAACCAATCAGACATGAACCAATAAAGAAGCATCAAAAATATCGATGATATCAGTATGAAGAAAACAACTGCCTTGGTGGTTATATGCATGGCATCCTTCTCTGGCTCAACTTTGCTTGCAAATATATCATCTTGGGTCTCCTTTCTTGTCAATTGCTTGTACCGGTCATCACATTGTTCATTTCCAATTAATTTCGACCATAGGGAAGCACACACTATGGTACCAACCGCCATCATCCACATGAAAATTTCTGAGAAATATATAAATGGTTGGTTTGGGGAGTAAAGTAGCAAGTCCACCTTTTGGCCAGTGGACAGGTGGTCTTGAAGACTCTCCCCTGCTAATTTAGGGATCATGACAATAGGAATCTTAATGTCGAAGAAAGTATCATTTTCAGAGCACACCATTTTAAAAAGGTCTTCTTTATCATTCATTACAAGTAATGCCACTGCTCCCCCTGCTTGTGCAATATTTGCTTTCATAGTGAAAGTGCAATTTCCCTGTTTGGACAATGCAACATATAATGATAACGGTGTAGAAGAGTTTTCACAGCAATTTAGTGGATTTGACTCAACAACGGTCATCCGATGAGCTTCATCTTCGTTAGTTGGTACAAAAGTACCAAATCTGGCACTCAGTCCAATTATGTTCATGTTCCCCATACATTAAATCTGACAAGTTGTTGTTTACATTCAATAACTCCAGATCATTCCAACTTCCCTGTCTGTTTAGAAACCTGCTAGAAACAACTCTATTATCTCTCCTTTCCATAGTAGAACCACTACGAAAGAGGCTTCTGCTCAAATTTGGTGGTTTAAGTTGCCGAATAATGAAACCATTATTGACTACAAAGAATTCTTCTTTCACCATAGCCATTGGCCCTGGTGGCCAACCATAATCTTCCACTCTCCACGGATCAAAGAGTTTATTTCAAGATCAAGGGTACGGCCTAACAGTAGACTATGACTCAACAAACAGAAGCAAATATGTAGGCAAGCATCGAATCAAGGTTTTGACGAGATAATAGGTCTTTAAATTTTGACAAATAATCAACCGTGACTCAATAAATAGGAGGAATTTTAGATAACAGACATGAGTCAGGGTTATGACCTATGAATCAACTCAACAATTAAACAGATAACTAACATGCAATTGAGGACATCTAATTCGAGCTAATCAGTCAGTGTGTTTTTTAGAACAGACTCAATGGTTATTGGCAAGATTTGGAGTTCAAGTGTAATGAAAATCTTAAACACACAGAGAATATAGGCAACATTCAGTTAATTTGGGCAGAGACTAAGCAAAAACTGTGACTCGACTAACAGAAGCAAATATTTGAGGCGATAATTGTTCAAGCATTGATCACAGAACCAGAATTTAAGCCGTTTGATAATTGAAACACACACCTGTATGATGAGTTTGCTCTCCAAACTAGAGTTTCAACCATCTTTTTCCACCTGAACGAATCTGGAGCTGTAATTGCGCACCTGTATGAGGGAATTTTGGTTGTTTGATCCAAATTAATGATAACTGATAGCCCGAGCATATAGATGATGTTTCGACAGCTATTTCTCATCAACTTGCAATGATAACATGTAAACTTCACCAATCGTGTCACCCTGCAGCTTAATGTATGGCTTGATTTGGATAATCCTCCCATCTTCCACCGTGACCTAAAGGCAAGCAACATCCTACTAGATGATAAATTCAATGCAAGGGTTGCAGATTTCGGACTCTCAAAGCTTGTTTCATTACCAGATATGGAAGGTTCAGCTCCAGATCATGTATCAATAGCTGACTGATAAGAGCGACAGATCACCTATGCCCTGAACCAGTTCTAGTTTTTTGACATCATGTTGCATTTATCTTTCTACAAATGCACCCCAGCAAAATAATGCAACATAAAGGTAGTTGCAATTAGCCAGGCCCAACTGTTTCTTCTGGAGCTCCAAACTGCTAACATAGCAATTATCAATTTGCAGAATGGAATAAAGAATCTTGGAGCCTCCTCAAAGAAACTGCAGCTTTTTCTCCAATATAAGCATTATTCTTGACCAATGCAATATTTACAGCCAGTGAGGCTTCCCCAATCAGCTCATTTACTCGTGCAAGAATGTAAGGGGTCACAGCATTACCGGTATTCTTCTCCACGGTTTCTTTAACAGCAGTCTGTATGGAAGACTCTATTAAATTCCCAGCAGCTTCACTGGCCTCTGGAACTGGTACTGCAATTATTAGTCCACTTCCACGGCCCAGTTTAACATTTGAATCAATTAGTTTAGCACACTCCTTTGGAGTACTGACACGACAAGGTGCCTTGAAGCCACTTCTTTGGATAAAAAATGCTGGAAACTTTTCAGTATTATATCCTGCAACAGTCACCCCTTGTGTCTCCAGGTATTCAAGAGTTCTTGGAATGTCCAATATTGTCCTAACACCAGCACAGACAACAACCACTGGAGTTCTTCCAAGCTTAGTTAAATCAGAGGAAACATCCATTGAGCTGTCTCCATGTCGATGAACTCCTCCAATACCTCCAGTAACAAAGATGTGAATTCCAACCTTGGCAACAAAAAACATGGTTGCAGAAACCGTGGTAGCACCATTTCCTCCTATTGCAACAACATATATGTCTCTTCGTACAGTCTTCAAATCTTTATGACCCAATTTAGCAAGCTCCTCTAATTCTGTTGCGGTCAAACCTATGTGAGGAATGCCATTCAAGATCGCTATTGTTGCAAGAACAACTCCATTCTCCTTCACAATCATCTCAACCTGCTTTGCAGTCTCCAAATTCTGTGGGTATGGCATACCATGTGAAATGATGGTAGAATCAAGAGAAACTATAGGAATTCCATCCACAAGAGCACGCTGCACCAAAGGTGAAACCTTGAAATTTGGCTTTCAACAGCTAACTGGCGGATTTCAAAACCAATAAGCTGGTGAAAACCCAGAAAAACTGCCTTGGGAAAAAATAAATTTCTATGAATCTGCAACAAACACCTGAGAGATTGATGGATGACTTCAAGGCTAACTGAGTAACCGCAACATGGAGGGATGATCCAGATCGAGCCATTAAGCGTGAAAAGGGAGTCTCTTTGCCTGATTAAGAAAACTGAAAGTAATCTACTTGCTCAAAGAAAAGAGCTTATTCTTCTATCTACTCCTACTCTAACCACTGTACTGCTTCCAGATCAGGTAAAATCATGCTTCCAATGAAGCCATACAAGTATCTAAATAACTGGTAAAACTTCTGATCTAGAAATGATGAATGCAGGAAAACATAGAATACTGATATACAATTTGAAAGTGCAGCATAACCAACCTTCGTTTGACAAGAGCAATTTGACATTTATGTTGCTCGAATACTCTAGATAATCAGCAAAAGGATCAATGACACTGTAAGAAAACACTTCTTCATGTTGCTTCGACTGAACATCAGAAGATCTCTACATACCCTTCTTCCGAGAATAGCTGCCACCTTCAACTGCGTGTAAATCTGAACAGGGCTGCAAACTAACTACATTGTTGATGATGAATGGTTTGTTGTTGTCTGCAGATCTAAGTTCAAGTACGGTGCATGAAAACTTGTTGATTTCTGTAGATGACTTTTCAATGTCAGTTGCAAGAGTTTCAATATCTACTGTGGGAGTTTCCGGATGACAGTATTGTTCTTCATCAAAGACAAGTGAATCCAGCACTCCCTTGTTTTGCATAGGAAAATGAACAATCTCCTGATCTTCCTCTTTTCTTTCAGGTGAAAATACACCATGAGAAACCCTTTTAAAAATTTGAGAACAATGCTCTTCTATAACTGATCCTTCATGCAAATCAAAGACAACARGTGTGACAGAGACATCTWTGCAATTCTCATAATAATCATTTTGACAAACAGGAGAAAGGACTACTTCCTGTTGAACTTGCTTTTCGAACTCACCACAACAATCTTCAAAGAGACTTTCGGCTGGAAATTCATCTTTACAAAATGAATGAAAAGCATAATGAAAGCTTGCCAATGAGTGAATGCTTGAAGCTGGAAGAGACCTGCACCAATCAAGGGCTATCCCCTCTAATGAATACTTGAACAATTTAATCTTAACATCTTCATGTATGATCTGGAGCCGATGAATAAACTCATGAAAATCCAACAAGTGTTCAGCTGGAACTTCCCATTCTTCTCCTCGAAATTTGGGAAGGCTGCATTCCCATTCATCCCTACTAGGTACTGGATTAGGGAAACCAACAATCTTTGAAAAATCACAAAAGGCATACCTCTTAGCTAAGATCTTGTTCATGTCATACCAGTGGAGTCACCAACAGATTTCTGAACAATGGAGTCGCCACTGGATTCCTCCTTCATGGAGTCGCCAAATAGATTATCACAACCAAATGATGTCTAGGCTTTGTCTATCATCAAAGATGGATCTATGTCGTCTCCCAGGGAAGCTGAGCTTCAATCTCCTCTCCCCGGCAACGGCGCCAATTTGTTATCACTCCAAGAAACTCCTTAGGGTTGTAGGCTAAGAATGCTTGGTAACTTAAGAAATTATAAATAAGAAAAGTATGTGGATCAATGGGATAACTCAAGGGCTTAATGAGAAGAACAACGTATCATGCATCCAAATGAGCCAGTTCTTTTAGAAACCAATAATCAGATACAATAATTGAAATGGGGTATGAAGAACACTATTCTAGATAACCAAGTACATTAACATGCAGGGTCATACAAGAAAGTAAGAGATTATTCAATTCAAATTTATGAGCTAAATAAGAAGATGGCAGTTCTTATTAGCTGAGATAAATTGAATCAAATTACAGAGCAATGTAACACATGAGAAAATCTGGCAATGGTAGCAAAAGAAGACTGTCATTCATATCAAGATAAGAGTCTTAGTACATATGCCAAATTGTATCCAAAATGGAACCCCCATAGTGCTCCAAATGTCTTTGGCTTTATAGCCTTACAAGATGAAATCTAGATCCTTGAAAGATGGATCAGATTTACTAAAAATAGTCAAATCAAAACAGATACAACAAGTGTAGGATGAGATCCAATAAAAATGGATCTAGAATGGAAAATCAAAACAAAATAGGAAAGGTCCTATTTAATGATCTCTAAAAATAGTAGATTGTTGATGAAGTGCAGTTTTAGCCTCCTAAGGCTATTTGATTTGGTCCTCCAAAGATAAAATTCGAATTGGGTGATGTGTCATTTGATCCCTATCATTTTGCCCTTGAAAATGACCAAATCTAGTCAAAAAATTCCCTTTTGACTTTCATCTCCAAGAATGGTCTTCAGATTTTGATTTGAAAATTCATAACCAGCTTATTGAAGAATATTTCAAACCATTCAAACCCAAAAAATCCTGATCTGGGGGAAAATTTGGCTATTCTGGCCGTGACAGGCTTTCACCAGCTAATTTACCCGAAAATCTGCTCCTTAGCTGGTGAAAGGCGGAGCTTTCACCAGCTAACTAGTTATAATTCTGCCTTTTGCACTGGTGAAAGCACAGATTTTTTCAAAATCAAATTTATCAGTCATGGAGAGTCCATTTTGCGTGCTTAAATAGTCGATTGACATCTACAAATCCTAAGCTTTCCAATGGTTCTTTCAAATCTGCATTTGGAGCTCGAGAATCTAGTCAAATGTTCCCTACAATATTAGGCATCATTCTTTCAAAAATGCCAGTGCATTTTTTATCGCTAACAGTTTCCATCAATCTTTGTTGAGATGCCCTGATTTATTACAATACCAACACTTTAGCTTACATTTTTTTCCCTTTGAATTAGATCTAGATGTACCTTTCATATTTTTCCCACGTTCTCTATATAGTCCTCTAGTCGCCATTGAAATTGTTGTTGAGGTTTCTGCACTACCTTTCCTGCGCCCTGCCTCAGATAACAAGGCTCCAATAAAAATATCATAATCTAAAGAATCTGATGTACTAAACCACATAGACGTGACTAGATGATCCCATGACTCAGGTAAAGTACATAATAAAGTAATTGCCTTATCTTCATCTTCGAATTTTACATCCACACTAGATAACTAACAAATCAAGTTATTAAAAGTATTTAGATGATCAACAATTTGTGTACCTTCATTCATCCTTAAAGTATACAACTGCCTCTTCAAGAAAATCTTGGTCGTCAAGGATTTTTTCATGTATAGAGATTCCAAATTGCCCCATAAGCTTGTTGTTGTCTTCTCTTTTGTGATGTTAAATAACACTTCATCTGCTAAACAAAGATGGATGGTACTAAGAGATTTAGCATCCATATCTTCCCAATCCTCATATGACATACCCATGGGTCTCTTTGACTTGCTTGCTAGTGCCTTTTGCAGGCCTTGTTGCACAAGCAGATCTCGCATTTTAAGTTTCCATAATTCAAAATTAATTTTACCATTGAATTTTTCCACCTCAAACCTTGCACCCTGCATCTTTTCCATTTTTCTTAAAGAACCAAATCAAAAGTTTAAAAAACCCAAATCTTAAAAACAAAGATTTTAATATGGTGGTTGAAAATATTTCATGAAAGGTTTAAGAAACCAAATGAGAATTAGTACAAAGTTATTAATAAACCAATTTTAAAATAAAAAAATTCACCTTATAACTCCCATTCAATAAACCTTTTGATTCACCCTGTATTATTGTAATCCACTATATATTCATATATTTAAATTATTTGACTTTTTAAACAAGTGTTGCATGGTAGCGTAGTCCCTGCCAAGTAGCTTATCAAGTTATTTTTGGAAAATGGGGAGAGTCGAGTAATATTGTAAAGAAAACTTGTATCGCGAGTTGTGACTAAGCAAAGCAGTTCCAATCTCTTTTGAACATGTGTGTTGAGTTGTCACTAGTAAAATCATAATCCATGTGCATTGGGAAGGGTGCGAAGGTAGCAGGGATGGAAGGAAATGATAAATTCTTTGAAATATTTGTGAAGTCGAGTAGAGTGAAGCTTGTGAGCTGGAGGAATTGTATAGCATGAAATTTTTCGGTGCAGGATGTGCATCACATAATTGTAGATGGAGGAAGTTCTGGGTGCAAGATCTATAATAACGCCAACCCAGAGATCAACTGCTATAAAGTTGGCTAATAGTGGAATTGTAGATCACCGAAGTTTTGGGTGCAAAATGTATATCACGGAAAAGGGGGAAGGAAAGTTCTGTTACGGAAACCCGACAACTAGGTATGAAAAGCAACGACAGTGGGTCGGACTCTCGTATACTTGAATGCCTTTTTTACTTATTAATGCCAATGAGTGAACTTGTATGATGATTTGTCTATAGTAAAAGCATAATGGATGTGCATTGGGAAGGGCAGGAATGTGGCGGAGATTCAAGAGAGTGATAAATGGCTTGAAAGTTTTGTGAACTGGGGTCGAATTGTAAATGATGGAAGTGTTGGGTGCAAAATGTATATCACGGAAGTGTTGTGTGCAACATGTATATCACGGAACATGGGGCATAAGAATTCGATAGTGCAAATTTGCGACGAATTGTAGACTACAAAAGTTTTGGGTGCAAGATGTATATCGTGGACTTGTAGATGACGAAAGTTTTGGGTGCAAGATTTATAATAGTGCCAACCCGGGGGTCGATCGGACTCCCGTAAATCGTTGTTGAATGTGTTTTTTGCTTATAAATGCCAATAAGTGAACCAACATGTATATCAAAGAATAGAGGGCATAAAAATTTGATAGTGCCAAGTCGTGACCCCGCCGAGAGATAATTGGCTAAGTGTTGAAAGGAACTGCGGTCAATTGGGCTCATGATGTGACGATATAGGACCAATCCACAAGTTCGAAAAAAGTCAGGTTCAAGTTTAAATATATTTATTTAAACTGTATTTATATTAATGTATCTTAATAGATTATTTTTGGTCCAAATGTAAATCATGTTCCAATATGTGGACGAATTGTAGACCACGGAATTTTTGGGTGCAAGATGTATATCGTGGACCTGTAGATGACAGAAGTTTTGGGTGCAAGATTTATAATAGCGCCAACCCGGGGGTCGGTCTGTTGAATGGATTTTTTTCTTATAAATGCCAATAAGCAAACCAACATGTATATCACGGAATAGGGGGCATTAAATTCGATAGCGCTAAGTCGTGACCCCGTGGAGAGATAATTGGCTAAGTGTTGAAAGGAACTGCGATCGGTCGGGCTCACGATGTGACGATATAGGACCAATCCACGAGTTCGAAAAAAGTCAGGTTCAAGTTTTAATATACTTATTTAAATTGTATTTATATTAACAATGTAAACCATGTTCCAATATGTGGAGGAATTGTAGACCACAAAAGTTTTGGGTGCAATATGTATATCGCAGACTTGTAGATGACGAAAGTAGTGTTTTGGGTGCAAGATTTATAATAACGCCAACCCGGGGGTTGGTCAGACTTCTGTAAATTGTTTTTGAATGTGTTTTTTGCTTATAAATGCCAATAAATGAATTTGCATTGGGAAGGACGGGAATGTGGTGGGAGTTGAACAAAGCGATAAATGGTTGAAATTTTTGTGGACCAACCGACGACCATAGAATTGGCTAGGTATGAAAAGCAACGACGGTTGGTTGAACTACCATAAATCACGGTTGAATAGTGAACATGTGTGTTGAATTTTCACTATTAAAAGAATAATGAATGTGCATTGGGAAGGGTGGGAATGTTGCAGGGATTGAAGAGAGTGATAAATGGTTTGAAACTTTTGTGAAGAGTGAATTCTAGGAGTTCGGGGTCGAATTGTAAATCACGGAAGTGTTGAGTGTAAAATGTATATCACAGAAGTATTGTGTGCAAGAAGTATATTAGAGAAGTGTTGTGTGCAAGATGTATATCATAGAAGTGTTGTGTGCAAGATGTATATCACGGAACATGGGGCATAAGAATTCGATAGTGTTAATTCGGGACCTGACAGTGAGATAATTGGCTAAGTTTTGAAAGGGACGGTGGTCGGTTGAGCTGATGATGTGATGATATAGATGGAGATGAGCTAACCCGAGAACCCACGACCAATCCAGGAGCTAGAGAAAGTGAGGTTCAAGTTTAAAGAGATTTTGTCTATATTTATTTAAAATGTATTCATATTAATGTATCTTAATAGATTATTTGTGATCCAAATGTAAACCATGTTCGAATTTGTGGATAAAGTGTAGACGACTGAAATTTTGAGTGCAAGATGTATATGGCAGAACTATTGATGACGCAAGTTTTGGGTGCAAGATTTATAATAGTACCAACCCGGGGGTCGGTCAGGCTCCCATAAATCACTGTTGAAAATGTTTTTTGCTTATTAATGCCAATAAGCGAACCTGTGCATTGAGTTGTCACTATTAAAAGAAGAATGAATATGCATTGAGGATGGCAGGAATGTGGCGGGGATTGAAGAGAGCGATAAATGTTTTGAAATTTGTGAACCTGGGTATAGTGAAACTTGCGAGTTCCAGTGGTCCGGGGTCGAATTGCAAATGATGGAAGTGTTGTCTGCAAAATGTGTATCATGGAATTGTTGGGTGCAAAATGTATATGACGAAAGTGTTGGGTGCAAGATGTATATCATAGAACACACGGGATAAGAATTTGATAGCGCTAAGTTGGGACGTCGCGATGAGATAATTGGCTAAGTGTTGAAAGGGACGGCGGTCGGTTGAGCTCTTGATGTGAAGATATAGATGGAAATGAGGATATGGCAGTCTACTAACCGATCAACCCGCAAGCAATCCAGGAGCTTGAGAAAGTCAGGTTCAAGTTTAAAGGGATTTTGTTTATGTTTATTTAAAATGTATTCATATTAATGTATCTTAATAGATTATTTGTGGTCCAAATGTAAACCATGTTCTAATTTTAATGGTGTTTTGGGCTCGCAATTTTTTCTCAAACCCACAAGAAATAGAGAAAAAAATATATGACTTTACATTTTGTATATCGAAGAATATTCTGAAATATAGGAAGTTGCAATATATGCACAATATAGAATAGGAAAATGTGCAGGGAAATGAGTTAATTTTAAGAAGAAATACAAATTTCAAATAACAACACCAAACATTGAATATCATCATAGAACAACCTCAAATATTTATATTCAGATAAATTGGGTCACAAAATACATTTGAGAATATTTCCCAAAAACAGTTGTCTTTGAATTTGTAAAAAAATATATAGTTCAGTACATATTCTGTCAAATAAAAATGTGTTTGCCAGAATGACTGGGATTGGGATTGTCGCAAACTAAAAATAAAAGATGTACAAGAATGAAGTTTGTAGAAAGAAGAAAGTCAGCTATGGAAAACATCAAAACCTGGAAAGAAGAAAGAGAAAATTGTCAGACCTCGGTTAAAGCTTTGTTAGAGTAAATGGATGAAGACAAAAGAATGTAATCAAAATCAACTTACTATGATGGTGTCCTATGCCTTGTCATTTGCTCACTGATGTCCTTTTATGGCTTTCCTCGGCTTTGACCTTCATTGGTAATCTGGTCGACAACCTTTTTGAACCATTCTTCGATGTATCTCCTCATGGGCGCTACGTTGATTTCAGGCTAGATTTTTATATTGAAGAATTCACTTTCCAAGTCCCTTAGATCAATAGATAAGTTGTTCAGTGCTTCTTGAATATCTTGGTTTTTAATCGCATAACCGACTAGCCAGGTTTTCATGTCATCTTCACCATATTCAAGAATGCCATAGAAATTTTCAAATGACAGACTTTTATAGATATGAACTTGATCATCAAATGATTGCTTGGTCAAAAACAACGAGTTGAATATCAATGTTGAGTCCTGGACTTCATTGGTGATGGAAGATATATCTATCTTAGTTAGCTTCTTGAATAGTGTGTCTCTTCTAGATATGATCTGGCTACATTCTTGAACGATACCATCCAGGTTCTTTACCTTTTCTTTCCAGCATGCGTTTAGCTAGTCTATTTGATCTAGGGAAGGGAGATCCTCTTGTCTTCTTCTAAATTCTACCATATCGGTAACTTTAACACCAAATGGTAAAACTGCATAGAGGTAGAAACCTTGCTCGTTCTTGATATCTGCTTGCAGATACTCATGAAAAGAACGCACTCTTGTTCCAAAAGAGACCATGTTCTTTGACATCTCCCAAGATTTTGTTATTAATTCCATTCTTCTGTTTATATTCTTTTCCACATAGTATCGAGCCGATGTGAGAAGGCTTGCTGATCCTTTTAACTTTGTCGCGGGTGCAGTTGGCCCGACCATTGCCAAAGGAGTAGCAAACAATGGAAGAGGCATTAGAGTTGCCTCCAATTCTTTGATTTGTTCCTTTAACATGATGTTTTCTATTTCAAGGCCGCTAATAGAGTTGTCTAGATCATCTCCAGTTTCTCGTTGTATCTGGGAGATCCACGCATGTTGCGTAGGTTTATCTCTGAACGAGATTTCCCTTTCTTATTATTTACATCTCTCTTTTCAATAATCAATTTTTTGGATTCGTTGTCAAAAACAATGCTCTGAAATGCAAAAGACTCTTCTTCGTCCAATGTATCTATGCCAATTATTTCCATCCCAAGATTGTGCAGAGCAGTGCTCTCTTGGTGGTTGACATCAGGGAACATTTTTTCAATGTCAATTTCTAGTTCCATATCTTTTAGGGAGAGATCATGGATATCAATTTCTCCCCTCGATCCCTCATGTTCTTGGACTATTGTTTTCCGTTTTTTGCTCATGGGAAGTTTGTGACAACTTTCAATTTTGTCGAAAGAAGTGTTCTTATCTCCTCCTCCACTTGAAGAACTATGTGTGACTTTGTTACTTGGGTAGGTCGTTGGAGTACTGCTATGAGATGTTGTGGTCTTGGGTGTGGCGGTCGTGGATTGGGCAATTTTTTCACCCGGGCCTTTTCGGTTCTACTTGTGCAAATCATTGGTACTAGCATTGAGTTCATTCAAGATAGTGTCAGTGAAAGAACTGTTGAAGTGGTTCCTAACCATGAAATCCCTGACTTTCCGAGGCAGAGAGATGAATTGACACTTTTTTTTTTCATGGAAAAAATGCAACCAATAGATGTACTCCCTTTCTATTCCAGTAAAAAACATTGTACCAGATATGTGACATGGAAGGAATCAAGGATTTTGTTTAGACCCAAAAATCCTTATAACATTATAGTTCTCCATTTCTTCTAGTGTGCCCTTCCTATCTAGGAATATTGCCAGCTAGCGAGACAAGTGGAGAAAATACTTTTCAAATATAAATTCTTTAAAAACTGAAACAAAATCATTAAAGACTTTATAAAAATGTTGGCAAGCATCATGTATCCATAATATCTGGGACGAGACTGTTACTGAGTCAAATTCAGAGTTCAACTTCTTATACATAGATAGTCCAGGAAATGGATAGCAATTTGCCATGGCGAAAATTAAATAAGATGACATAAAGAATTTATTTTTCCTTCTGTATTGCAATATCTGGGAAGAGATTTTAAAGGAAATCAACTTGTCGCAATGGAAGATGGTTTGTTCCTTGAACATAAAATATAAAATATACTTAATCATCTAAGAGATGTCGGATGCACTTTCTTGTCTCATTATCCTCGTGAAAATCCATGCAATTTGTCGAAAAAGGTTTTTAAATGCATTAACCTGTAAAATGGCCATGTCCTGGGGAATGGGCGTTGGGTCCTATAAGAACTTCGGCAAGAGGTCCAATTCATTACCATGCTTCTTTAAGAACTGTTTGCAATTCTCACCCTTGAAAGTAGGCATTGGTTCGGGAAGTGTTAACATCTTTCGAAATACTTGAGGCGATAGGGAGTCTTGGGAATGGTTGCCCATCCGGATAATTCATTGGTTTGGAATATAGTTATCGGTGCCGCACGTGATCAAGTACTTAAAGTAAAAAAAAATTGGGGACACAATCTGTCGCTGCAATTTCAAATGTCGAGATAACTTTCTTTTGGGCAGAAGTGGACGAGTAGTAGTCATAAGCTATGGACCAATTAAAACTCATGTCCTCGTGCCCAAAAATATTCAGGGTATCTCCACATAAATGTTGTCGAGCTGCAGCCATAAGGTGTTGAGAATGTTCCTTTGCTTCTCATTGTATTTAAAATGGACGCTGCAACATCATAATATAGTCTTCGGTAAATCTCGATTCAATGTGTTTTAATGGGATATGTCCTCGACCTTTTCGCCTTTTAATGCCAATCTTTTCAAAGATAATAAAAGTGTAATCAATTTGCATTGAAAAAGTGTGCGAAGATGGCAGGGAAATCGAGAAAGTATGGAAAAGCGAGGAAAACATTGCTAGCTATGTAATATACCTGGATCTTGACAAAATCACGTTCAAGTTAGAATATAATTTGCTTATATTTACTTAAACAATTTTCATATTATTTTATTTTATTAGTGTTCTTTGTGGCCCAAATGCAAACTATGTTCAAATTGGAAGGGTGGAGCAACATTTTCATATGCAAGCATACTCTCAAATATGTGAACTTGGAATATATGCACAATACTAGAGAGGGGCATCATGTCAACACCTTTGTAGATGACAACGGGCCAGCACAGTATTGCATTCTTTCTATGATGACGCCTTAAAAAAACTAAAATAACCAACATTTTTTTGCGAATTCAAGATTGATAGAAATAAACTAATCAGATTCCATAATATTGTCCCATTAATGCATTTTAATGGGAGATGTCCTCGAGCTTTCCGCGTATTAATGCCAATATTTTCGAACATCTGTGTTGATTTGTCACTCGTAAAATCATAATTAATGTGCATTGGGAAGGGGCGAAGGTGGCGGGGATGGAGGGGAGTGAAAGATGCTTTGGTAGTTTTTTTTAACCTGGGAGTCTGTGGTCGAATTGTAGATCACCCAAGTTTTGGATGCAAGATGTATACTCCGAACATGGGGAATGAGAGTTTGATAACACCTACCCAGGAACCCACGGCCATAAAATTGGCTAAGGAAACGAAAGCGGTCAGTCGGACTCCTGATGTCAAGATATAGATGGATATACATTTTGTGAGTCTGCCACCTGGAAACCCACTATCATAGAAATGTGACTAAGTATAGAAGAGGAAAAAAATAAAGGGAGCAAAGAACTTTATTCTTGACAGAAGAACACTTTGTCTGATAATTTTCAAGCAATAGAAACACATAGACTATGGGGCATGAGAGTTCCATAGGGCCTAGCTGGGAACCGACGAGCATAAAATTGGCCAAGTATGGAAATGAACAACAGTCAGTCAGACTTGTGATGTGAAGATATAGATGGATATAGAATTTATGATTCCGCAACTCCAGGAACCCATGGGCATAGACATGTGACTATGTATAGAAGTAGAAAGGGATAATAGAGAGGAAGAAGAAAAGGGAAAAAGCAGCAAGTATAGAAGAGAAAAACAAAGGGATTAAATAACTTTATGCATCACAGAACAACACTTGGTATTAAGTATGGAAAGGCTGGATGCTCAGACAGAGTTATCATAGGCAAAGTGAGGCTTGCGAGTTCGAGGAGTCCGGGGTCGAATTGTAGATAACCATAGTTTTGGGTGCAAGATGTATATCTGAACACGGGGCATGGGAGTTCGATAATGCATTGGGGGGAACCCGCGGCCATAAAATTGGCTAAGTGTGGAAACGAACTGCGGTCGGTCAAACGCGTGATGTGAAGATATAGACAGATGTAGAATTTCTCAATCCACCACCCCGGGAACCTGCGAGCATAAATATGCGACTAAGCATAGAACCAGAAACGGATAATACAGGGAAAGAAGAAAAGGGAAGAACGGGTAAGTATAGAATAGAAAAAATAAAGGGAGAAAAGAACAGTATTCATGACACAAGAACACGTATTTTGATAATTATCAAGCTATAGAAACACATCAACTATGGGAAAAATATTTTCAGCCATGAAATATAGTTGGAGCTCAACAGACCCTGGTTCAAGATAAAAGAGATGTTGTTTATATCTATCTCAACAAGCAATAGACAAAATATATGACTTGGCACATTTATATGCAAGCATTCAGAGGAAGTCATCATAGGTAAACTAAGGCCTGGGAGTTTGAGTCCGGGTTTGAATTGTAGATCACCGAAGTTTTGGGTTTAAGATGTATACCGTGAACACGGGGCATGAGAGTTTGATGGCACCTACGCAGGAACCCGTGGCCATATAATTCGCCAACTATGAAAATGAACGACGGTTGGTCAGACTCGTGATGTAAAGATATAGATGGACATGGAATATGTCACTCTGCCGTCCTGGGAACCCACGGGCATAGACATGGGACTAGGTATAGAATCAGAAACGGATAATAGAGGGGAAGAAGAAAAAGGAGAATGGATAAGTATAGAAGTGGAAAAAGAAAGGGAGAAAAGAACTATATGCCTCACATAACAACACTTAGTGTGATAATTATCAAACAATAGAAACACATCAACTATGGGAAAAACGTATGCAGATCAGATTTTTTTGTAACCATACCTCTTAGTCTCAGGTATACAAATTGTATTTGTTGCGACACATTGCACTCCAAATTTTTCAGATGTGGAACATAAGGCTCCATCCTTGTGCTCAATTACTATGTTCTTGTTTCAATGTAGCGATACAGAGAATACAATAGACATCAAAGAAATCTGCTACGTAGGAACACATGAAAAAAAGGATGGAGTACAAATTTATTTATTTCAAGATGGTAGCACAAAAAATAGAATTGACATGAAGACAAGTGAATGTACAGGAAGATATGGAGTATCCAAGGAGAAAAAAAATAAAGTTGCAAACTAGTGCAACAAATATAGACAGAGTAAACAAAAAACTATTGGATATGGAACACGGGTAGAAATATGCACCTTTGCATAGATTCTTCTACATTTTTGGTTGAGAGTTCTTTGTCGTGTCCAGTTTTTCCTGTTTGTTTCTATGAAAAAAAGTACAAAACAAAATGGACATGAACATAAGTTGACATGTAAAGAAAAAAGCAAGGAATATGTACAGAGCAAATAAAATAGAAATATAGTATAAAATGGATGTGACACAGTGCGCGGGTTGTCAGACTCGCGGATTGGTGGACTCACTGGTTCACATTTATAGTCATGCTTATGTATCACGAGTCCGACCGACCGCAACATGAGGTTTAGTAATTTATAGAATATTATAACATTTTACCAAGATTTATAAGAATTTATATAATGCTATAATTTATCACGAGTATGACCGACTGCTTCCTCATTCCATGCTTGTGTACAAATAGAATAAATTACATTAGTGAATAATTTTTGAAATTAATTTTTTGTCTCCAGTTGTCAAACAAATGAAATAACTAATTTTTTAAATCTAGATTGGACAACTTGGACAACATATGCAGATCAGATTCTTTTGTAACCATACCTCTTAGTCTCAGGCATACGCATTGTATTTGCTGCGGAACATTGCACAACAGCTTTATCAAATGTGGCACATAAGGCTCCATCCTTGTGCCCAATTACTATGTTCTTGTTTCAATGTAGCTATACAGAGAATACAATGGACATGAAAGCAAACTGCTACGTAGGAACACATGAAAAAAATATGGAGTACAAATTCATTTATTTCAAGATAGTAGCACAGAAAATAGAATTGACATGAAGACAAGTCAATGTACAGGAATATATGGAGTATCCAAGGAGAAAAATAACAGAGTTGCAAACCAGTGCAACAAATATAGATAGAGTAAACGAAAAACTATTGGATATGGAACACGGGTAGAAATATGCACCTTTGCATGGATTCTTCTGCATTTATCATTAAGAGTTCTTTGTCGTATCCAGTTTTCCTATTTGTTTCTATGAAAAAAAGTACAAAACAAAATGGACATGAACATAGGTTCACATGTAAAGAAAAAAGCAAGTAATGTGTACATAGACTAAATAAAATAGAATAAAAGGAATAGAGTAACAGATAGTGTTAGAAGAATGTATCGGTTTTTTTTTTTTGTTCATCCATGTTTGTGTATATATAAAAAAAAATTGTTCCCAAAATCAATTACAAAGCAAGGAAAACTAAGAAGTTGGATATCTCGATTTTCTACAACAAGATAGACATATATTATTTGAAGCATAGAAATATAATTTTGCAATATGTTTGATGTATATTTCATAATTCAAATGCAATACCAATTGTATGGTGATCAGGCCAGTATGTGTACAAACCAAGGAAAACTAAGAAGTTGGATAATTTGGTTTTCCGCAAGAAGCTAGATAGATATGCTTTGAAACATAAAAATATGATTTTGCAATATGTTTGATGTATATCTCATAATTCAAGTGAAATAACAATTGTATCGTGATCATACCAGTATGTGTCTAAGATAAAGATGTTGTATTGAGAAATGGGCACATTCGACCATACATGGTCAATAAGTGTGTTTTGTACATGGCTTGTGTTGTTCAAAAGAAAGCGGAGCCTGTATTTGCACATGTAGTTTTCCAATTCTTTTGTTCTAGAATTATTTTGTTGCATGTCAATATTGAAGTCTCCTACAATGACAATGGTTTTGTTCATATGCAAATGGTCTAATTTATTGGAAAGAACATTTAGTATGTTGGAGAATGTTGCATGGGAAGCAGCATACAGATTCAGTATTGCAATTTTTGATCCATGGAAAAATACTTTTGCAAGTACCATCTCAACATTCTTTTCTTCGAAATGTATATGCTCCAAAATTGTTACATGTTTTTTCACCAATATCATCACCCCATGTGTAATGTAACTTGATATGCAATTGTGATTTGAAAATTGTTTGTTTTGCATGCATAATGCCATGTATGTTTTCTGTAAGCACGGAATATCAGATTGCATTGTGTCATAGTCATTGAGTATATCACCCATGTGTGCATGTAAGTTGTGCGTGTTAAGAGAGATAATTGATACAAATGAGTTTGTTTTTATGGATTGGTAATCATACTACAGATGCCACTTTGCGGTAGTCCTGAGGCGTTGAATTTCAATATCAACTTTTTGTTTCACTTTGAAGTTATCTTTTGTAAGAGGACTTAGTAAATACAAGGAGTTTATACTTCTAACAGGGGACAGCGTTGTGTATACAAGTCCATGTATTCAAATTCCAACAGGCTGAAATAAAACACTACCAAGTGTAGTCCTTGCGATCTGTGAACTATACGTGCACATGCAAGTTTAATTGGAAACTGTTTTCGAATCTTCACTCGACCTGTCTTTGTCGATGTCGATACTGGTTTTGATATTCGCAAGATAGGTGTCCAATCGCTTGTAGTTTTTGAATTATATAGATAAGCCAACTTGTTTGCTTGTCAGTGGCCTATATGTGGTTCATGGAAATTAATCCAGAGGACGTCAAGTTTTTATGTTTTGGTATAGCCTTTGAGTATTCCATCTGCACCATTGACCAAGCCATCCTATGAATCATAGTTGCAGGCATATATTTTAACCAACATGTCTAATTTCAGGACAAGTTGCAAAGGTAAAGTAGTTCTATGTTCATGATGTGGCACATTTCCATGGTTTTCTTCTTCGAGGTCAATTGAATTGATGACGATATCATCACCAGGCATGAGCGATAGCATGTACCTGTTATGCATTGCAACATCCCTATTTGTGTAGAATAGGTAAGGGAAGGTTGGGTCTGTTGGTGCAGGTTGCAAGCACCACAAATTGATATATGCTAAGTCATCATGTGTTTGGATGTTTGTCTGCATTCTATCCAGAATTGCAATAAATGTTTCATCTATCTAGCGCATTGTAGTATGATATTCAAAGCATTTAATATTGTCTCTCTAGAAGTCATGCATCATTGTTTGCATGTTAACCATAGGTTGTTCAAATATCAAAGAATCTTGGATGGGTTGTGCCTGGTAAAGATCCCCACCGAATATCATGTCAATGTTTCCAAAGTATTTCGTGTGCACATGTTTTATTCTTCTTAGTCGGTTGTCAATGGAATACAAGAAGTGACTTCCAATCAAAGATGCCTCATCTATAAATACAAGTTGCAATTTATCATAAATCTTAGACAAGGTATATAACATTTCCTTACTGAGTGGAAGAAACTGTGACTTGTTAAAAAGCATCAAAAATGCAGAGTGGACTGTTGTTCCACCTACATTATATGCAACTTTTCCTGTGTATGCAACTATTAGGCCCTTTGGTTTCATAGGATCAGAGAAATTGTTTGAATCATAGATTCGTATAAGCATTTGGAATAGTGCTTTTGTTGTGAATGTCTTGCATGTTCCTACTCCGCCTGTAAGGAGAAAGTGCACAGGAGTGTGCATGCTCAAGTGTATTTTAAGCGCAATGTCCTTTAGAATTGTTTGTTGTTCTCGATTCAACAAATGTATGATTCTATGGTATTCATTATTTTCAATAAGGAAAGGATTTTTTGTGACTTGAAAACCAAGATTGATACGTTTTTCAATGTTGCCTACTCGAGGACAAGGAAAATATGCTTGCAAGTCATAGGACTCGCAGGGATTTCTGGTTGTTTTTCGGTTTGTGAATGTCTCATCAAGATTGTCAAGGTTTTCTAGTTCATTAACTGCACTTTCTATATCACCCCATGTTGGATTAACATTGTAAGTAAGTCTAGATTCATTGATTTGCACTATAGTCTCAGAGGAAACATATGCAGCTTCCCACGTAGGGAAGTTATGTTTTAATGTGTTTTCATTTTCATTGAATAGAACCTATAACAATAGTTTTTCTCTACAATAGTTTTCATTGTCAGTATGTTTGTTGTATTTGACAAACAATATCACAAAGGGTTTTTTTCTTTTTGATATGGGTGCACCATTTTTTTTGTAATGTGATACGAATTCTGCTAAGCATATATGCTTAATAGGAGATGGACGTTGGAGGTAATAATCAATAATAGAGTGACATAGCACATCCTCTAAATTTTCAGGCTCTTGTTCTAGAAAAGACAGTGGTTTAAGCACAAATGTGCATTTCTCAAGTGGAGATGTGTTTATGAAAACACATTTTCTTGAACTACAATTGAGGGGCAGGGAAAGTGCAATGTGGACTGCTTGTTGAGCAGACATTGGTTGAAGATTAAGTAATGTATTACCAAGCATATGTATCATTTGTATAGCATCAATATGACTTATTTCATGTTCTTTGTGTATTCTTCTGATTGCACTTGTCATAGATTTGTCAACCTTTGTCATATACGAGGTACAGTACGATGTTGTAGCATATGCATTGAGGATGTACTGTGCATCTGTATTTGCATTCCACATAACTGGAATGTCCTTGGAGAAATTGTTGTTCCATATATGGGAAAGTTTTCATTTAAGTAAAATCGTTGGTTGTTTAAGTGTACATTGTATGGCTTGGATGTACTCATCCTCTATTAGATTTAACGTTGTCAAGAAGTCATTGAAGCTCATCAACTCATCAAAGTCTCATTGTTCTAGAAATGCGAACAAGGATTTAGATTTCTCAACGACAAAATTGTCATTTAAACTAAGTGGCTCTATGATTCTTGTTGTTCTCATTGACGGCACGGGGAAGTTGTATCTGCAATGTGATTTTTTTCATTTTTTACAACTTTTTGTATGATAATGTCTATGAACTTTGGTAAGTTCTGGATCCAAATGATTTGTGTTGCATATTATGTATTTGTCCACAAACTGTTCGATCTGTGAATTGTTGTTAGCTCCATAGACCGGTGCACCCTCTATCCACAATAGTGTGTGGTTATGCTCATTCCTCCTATTCTGGAATTCAGTGACAAAAAAATAGTTCGATATTTTTCCGAAAAACGTTTCATCGTGGCATATCAATTGTCTCAAAGCACTTATTCTATGTCTATAGTAGTGAGTACATGTCACTGGGTCTTATCTTATGAGGTAGTCAATGTCATTATTTTCCAGTGTATCGATTTTTTTTTTACGTTTCCTGTTCCTATGCAAGTCAGATACGACAACCACCAATGGATCCCAACAATGCTTTGCACTTGTAGATGTGATGAAAAATGTTGGCGGACCCAATTGTCGGATCATTCCAAAAATATTTTTCTTGTTTTGTTGCAAATAGTCAGGAGAGATGCGAATGTTTTTGAAATCTATGTATCCAATATCAGATTTCAGGATTTTTTCTAGGTTTACTTTGTACTTGACATCCTTGGCCAACAACTTTCTTCCTTGTAACCGGCCTTTTCTTATTCGCACCCACATGCAAGACAACACTTTCTCTATTATTATGCACATTGTTTTGGAAAACAAATTTGTTATGTGACAGGATAAGTCATTGCTTGAATGTAGCAGCTCCTATTGAACTATTTTATGGTAATTGAATCGTTCTGTAATGTCACTAGGACGTGGATCTCCATAGAACAATGTTGGGAAGTTCATTTCCTCAACAAATTTGTCCTTGAATATTCCAAGTGGACGTTTCCCCTCAACAGGTGCAATTTCGACAATCTTGTCTTGCAAGCCACGAATGCGTTGTGAATCGGTGAATCCATTTACCAATGTCTCAGCAGGTGTTTCATTCTTTGATTCATCGCTTGTATCAAATTCACTAGTAGTTTCGAGAGTCTATGTAGAGATGTCATCCCCTTCTCCAAGAACATTGTTCCAGTTCTCATTTATACAAATGTTTTGTGCTTTGTACAGGGTCCTGGAACATAATTCTTTTAATGCTTTCATGACAACATGCACATGCACTTTAACTATCTGATATGCATTTTTATATTGCAAGCGTCTTTTGAGATCCACAACAATTGTCATTGTATCTCTAATGAATTTTGGCAAGGATTTTTTCACAACATCTAGTTGGACAGGCACATTAATAATTGATCATGTTAAGCCCATTTGGAGTCGTTTGTAGCCCCAGGGTCTAATTTGTGCAAATGCAATTCACAGAGACACAAGTCTCTCTTCAAGTTCTATAAGTGCACTTACATCTGGTAGTGGTATATTATATCTTATTTGGTCGAGCATTGCAAACTATGGAAATTTTCCATTTTCAAGCGACCGTTTGAATGGAAGACAAATTTTGGCACTAGAAAATGTTTTATCATTTAGTGTCAAGCAGAGGTATTATGCTTCCAAATAAGGCGTGAAAGACTTGGTGTTTTTTCAAAAATTCAGTTGATCACAAATTTCACATGGAATGGAAGGAGTGTCTTTGATTTGTTTCATATAGGTATGTCTTGCATCTTTCTTCTGTAGGGAAGTATGCATAGAAAGTGTTTGTTGGCTTTCATTGGTAGTAGTGCATGGTGTTGGTTCTAGACCAAGAAATGTGATTTTTTCCTTTCGAACAGTGCCATGACCATTGTGGGATATGTGATCGTACATGTTTTTGTTGTGTTGTGCACAAACAATTTTTTTTAGGTTGTGATATGTCAATTTCTCTCTAGAAGGAAGCGTAGTAATGTATTTTTTTCTCTCACATATGACCTTTTTCAAGTTGTGATAACTTAGTATATGTTTCTTGTTCAATGCCAAGATGACCTCATGGAAACTAGGATGAGTTTCATTCTGATTAAATAGCATGCGAGGCTTATGCAGATTCCATATGGTTTGGTTGGCATTGAAACTAGACTTTGAACCGACAGTATTTCCTATGCTACTAATGTATTTTTTTCTCTCACGTATGACCTTTTTCAAGTTGTGATAAGTTAGTCTACATTTTTTGTTTAAGCCCTGTATGGCCCCATCACAACTGGGACAAGTTTCACGTATGACCCTTTTCAAGTTGTGATAAGTTAGTCTACTTTTTTTGTTTAAGCCCTGTATGGCCTCATCGCAACTGGGACGAGTTTCATTCTCATTAAATAGCATGCTACGCGTATGCAGATTTGATGTGGTTTGGGTGGAATGGACAGTGGACCATGAACCAGTGGTATTTCCCATCAAAGGTTGATAATGGATATGTGTTGTATATGTTTTCAACGAGATGATGTCAATTGTTCGATCGTAGTTTGAATCAATAGACCAGGAATGGACAGTGTCATCTGGCAAGGCCGACCAGTTCTGGATATTTTCTCTAAATATGATATATAGCCATTGCAAATAGAATCTGTCACCCTCTACATTTCTTTTTTCATATGGCAGTGCCATTTTTACAAGGTATTATTTCCAACTTCCAATTGTCGACATATTTTCTAGGAGATATGGTGAAAGGTGTTGATGCAAGCAGCTAAAAGCCTGTTGGTTGCCACCTATAATTGCATTACAAAAGGATTGTATAGTGTAAATACATAGCGACTACACATTGAAATTTGTTTCTACCAAATAGCAAATTTCATTGAATAGACTATCTCCACAACTAGATGCAACAGTTGTTGCTTTCTGCAAGCCATGGAAATGTATACGATGCATAATTCATTTCCATTGCGATTCAAGATCTTTGCAAATGAGGGACAAGTAAATATGAGGTCCTCCAATATTGCATATGGATAATTTTATGTACAGTAGTGGTTCATAATGACCACTGACAGGATTGGCATCATGGAACAAGATGCAGTATGGATCACTAGATGTAGTTTTGTTGAATAGTAGATATCTTGTTTTTCTTGTCAATGACCATATTCCAATTAATATATTGATTCACTTAGACAACCACTGTATAAAAAATGTATCTCCCCAAAGTCCCCTCTCATGTGCAGGCAGAATTGCAGATGCAGACAACCGCATCTTTGAAAAATGTGTACTGACATAATGTATTCCATGCAACTACCAAAGAAAACCAGATGCCAATTTGTATTCATACGACTCCAATGCCTCAGCGTCGCCATTTTTTAAACAGTCCAAGAAATAATCTATCAATCCATTGTGCAATTTAGTCGAGGAATAACGAAAATGCAGTAGAACCTGAAATGCATCAAAAAGGCAATCTCCTACAGTATACGAGAATGCATCCAATCTAAAAACCCCTTTGCTATGCAATACCTTGTCAATGTTGTCATGTACAATGGATTATGTATCTATTTCATAGGACTCAACATCTATTACTTGTTTCATCTCTTAAACTGTGATTTTCAAGTTGTTTCTTAGCTATTTTCAGTTTATATGAAAACAGAGAAAAGGAAAAAAAAAACAAAAAAAAACAAAAAAATGACAAATAGAAAACTACAAGCGTGGAACTGCATACCAATTCCGCTATGCATCCTTCAACCTTCTTCTTTTCAAATTCAATCCCCCCTAGTCACCACAGCATATGACAAGAAAACAAACGTACAGTGAACAGTGAACCAAACACAAGAGACAACGCAACTAAATAACACTATAAATTTGTTGAGCACAAAAACCGAGTATTCAAGGTATATCATTTTTTAACCTATTCAGGGTGTGCATCCTACAAGATTCTCAGAGGCAAAAGATGCTCTGCAAGACAGAAAGGATAGGAAAAAGGCAACAGGTGGACATAGTTTTTGACTCAGGGAATAAAAGCATTCCCTGTCACAAGACCCTGGCAGATGCTTGCCCCCTTGTGACAACTCCGAATTCGTTTTATAAACCCCTTTGCATTGCTATTTTGGAAATAGCTATGGCATGATATCCAGGATGTGGAAGTTTCCATATGTGATTGGAAGGGAACAGCCTGGAAAAAATGCACAAAACGCATGGTTTCCAGGAACAGAAAATAAGAGGAAAACATCCAGTTTTATTTTTTATATGTCACCACGGTTGCGAAAAAGGCGGGTTTTGTATAGAACATTGACGTTCAAGAACAAGGAAAATATTCTGGTCATAAAATCCACACAAAAATATGTTTTGCAACAGAATTTTGAGGCAGGGACCCCTACTATTGAAAAATCTTGCTTGTAAGATGCAAATAGCAAGCAGAAAAAAGGAATAGCAATGAAACGATGGCACGAAAACTTATCCGTCAATGAGGGATGACAGAAGCGCAACTCCAAAAACTTGCAAACAGCAACAACAGGTCCAACTGCTTGCAAAGTTGAAGAACAACAAACCAGTGAACAACCACGAAGAGGTCCAACTACAACTGCAGGACCTCAACTTTACAAAGTTTAATCAAACAACAACAACAACAAGCATCGAACGAACCAACGAACAAGCACCAACCAGTGAGCCAGTAATTCACGTGAAGAACAATATTGCCCAAATTTACTGCAGACAACACTGTATCAAAAAATGGAACAAAATTGTATTGTAACACATTTGTAGAATAAACATTTAAGGCTACGAGGCATGATAGGTAAACACTTAAGACTATCTGAAACATCGAAGGGCATCACGATGTGCAAACATTTAAGAAAGAACACAGTGTGGCAGGCTTGTTTACATACGCAACAATGACAAAGACTCTCGAAGTACGCAACAATAAAGAAAAATCAAACATAATAATAGTAATAAAAAAATAATAAATAATAAAAATAATACTACTAATAATAATAATAACAATAACAATAGTTCAAACAGTGGGGACTATGCTAAAAAAATTGAGTGAGACGACAAAGTAATATGAAAATTGATTATCCATGCTCAAAACTTTGGATATCCAAACATTTCAATATGAATAGTACAAATTCAAAAACACCGTAGATGATAAAAACTTTGGATATGCCAACATATAAATCATTGGGAATAGTGAAGCCGACAATAAGACCTCAAATCTATTATCCAACGAGAAAATCAAACATAATAATAGTAATAAAAAAATAAAAAATAATAATAACAATAGTTCAAACATTAGGGACTATGCTAAAAAAATTGAGCGAGATGACAAAGTAATATGAAAACTGACTATCCATGCTCAAAACTTTGGATATCCAAACATTTCAATATGAATAGTACAAATTCAAAAACACCGTAGATGATCAAAAAAATTGGATATGCCAACATATAAATCATTGTGAATAGCGAAGCTAGCAATAAGACCTCAAATCTATTATCCAATGAGATCATGACATATATGGGTTTTTTTATTATTCAAATAATAAAAAATAATGTTTTTAGTTCTGTAGTTCGAACAATAGAAATTATGCAAAAAATTGTAGTCATACGAAAAACTAATATAAAGTCAACGAATTGTCAATCACTATAAACTTTGGATATCTAAACATTTCAGTATGAATAGTACAAATTCAAAAAGTATCGTAGATGATAAAAACTTTGGATATGGAAACATATAATTCATTGGGAATAGCGAAGCTGGCAATAAGACCTCAAATCTATTATCCAATCAGATCATGACATATATGGGTTTTTTTATTATATAAAAAATAATGTTTTTGGTTATGTAGTTCGAACAATAGAAAGTATGCAAAATTTTGTAGTCAAACGACAAACTAATATCAACTCAACGAATTATCGATCGCTATAGTCCCTCTACGCTTTCGACAGGGACCAATAACCCACGTGATCCAAATATAATTCATCCACCCTTTTTAAATTCACGGCTTAAGCAATATGCCACGATCCACCATATATATATTTAAAAATATATATCTATATGTGGCACGATGTCTTTTATGTGTGAAACATTTCCAGAAAATTTATGCACCTTTTTAATTGAATGAGGGATCCACGCACGAAAACAAGTATCTTACAACCGACATATTTTTGACCGATCCTATGGTGCAAATCACAGAGATATTACTTGCAAACTCACATAAATTTTACTTGTAGACACACAAAAATATTACTTGCAGTAGGTTGTCCATGGCTCCAACCAATAATCTCGTTCTCGATGCCTTCCAACCTGTGATCTCGTCTTCTGTCACCTCCAACCAGGCTCTGATACCACTTGTAGGATCAAGCAAGCACATAAAACAAATATTACTGCAGAATGAAAGAATAAACTGAAGACACAAATGGCAAACACATCAAATTGACACAGAGGTTTTACGTGATTAAACCCTCCTTCACCTCATGAGGGAAACATCCACGAATAAAAGGTATCGGTTCTCTTATCATTCAACATGGAAATTACAACATGGCTCACAATCATTCCATCCACCTCCAACTCTCTCACACACTAGTTTGCCTCTACGAGCATAAATGAATTTATAGCATTTCTTACACAGTTACACAAAAAACTGATTATTAAATGCACTTCTATCCATTTTCTAACTTGGTTTATTTAGTTGCAACCAACGTTGAATAATAGGATCCAAATCCATTCTTGGAGGAATCTTTTGTCACCAATTTCCAACAATTTGGACTCGAGCCAAAAGGCAAAGAGATTTGCAGGAGCTTATTGAAGTCGAAGTTGGTCTCCAGGTTTTATATGATTCGGCTGGAGGAGGTTTCATCTCTCCAGTTACAAAAGAAGAGTTGATTAGGCTAGAAGAAAGAATAATAAAGTTACTGGAAGAAAATGAAGTTGAGTGGAGACTAAAAAGAAGAGCCATTTGGCTTGAAAAAGGAGATGAGAACACAAAATTCTTCCAAGCATATGCAAAAGGAAGATTTTTTTTTGCAAAATTCTTCTTTTGATGGATTGGCTAGAATGGGATATGATGTTTGGAACTCGACTGTAACTGGTTACACCCCTTCAAAAATACCACCAAAGTCTGCAGCCAAGAAATAATTAAGAAGAAACAACAAACTCGCAATGGATGCCATTCTTGAAGGATTACCCAAGTTTGTGAAAAGCAAAAGTGGGAAGTGTACTTCAGCCAAATAAATCTGGGACAAACTGAAAGAACTTTACACGGGTGATAAATTTATCAAGACAAATGAAGAATTAGATGAAAGAGATAGGAGCAGCTCATCCAATGAGAATGACAACTGTGTTGAATATGTCCTACTCATGAATGAATCATTTGAAAATAAAAAGGAATCCTTATCCTTAAATAAAGAAGTTGATTATGAAGAATATGAGGACAATAAAAAAGAAGAAACAAATGTGGCAGAATCTTTTGAAGATGAAGATGAAGAGAATGTTGAACTAGACCTTGAAGGAGAACTCATTTCTGCCTTAGAATAAATAGATAAACTCCCTAAAATGAATTTAAAGCAGAAGAAGCAATTGCATAAATATAAAGAAGCACAAGAATCAGATGATGTTATTCTGAATATACATTTAGAAGAAGTGTTGGAAATAGAACAAATCTTGATGAACAAATTAGAAGAAAAAGCAAAGATCTATGATGCTCAAGAAACTAAAATCGTGTCCTTAAAGGAAGAACTAGAGAAGATAACCAAGACTGCTAAACATGAAGAAGAGATTTCAAAAGAAAATCAGTTACTGAAAGAACTATAGGTGTTTGAAATGAAGAATCATGATCTTGAAGAAAAGGAAAGAAAAATCATAATTCAATTAGAAGAAGTGGAAAGGGCTAATGAACAAATGAAAAGTAAGCTAGAAGAAAAAGAAAGATGTTATGAAAGGCTTGAATATGAATGGAATAAGATCAAGGAGAAATTGCAGTTACAGGAAGAGAAAAACCATAGCCTTAAGGAAGCAGAGAAGATTGTCATCAGTCTTAAACTTTAGCTTGAAGAAGCAAAAATGAAAGAAGAAGCAATGAGAACTTGGTTAGAAGAAAAGGAAGAGAAGCTTGAGAAATATGAAGCAAAAATTACTTATCTGAGAGAAGAATTAGAAAAGACAACTACACAGCTAAATAATAGTCTGAAGTTTGAAAAGAGCACTACAATTTTGGATTAGATTCTCAGTTATCAAAGATCACCCTTGATCAAGACAGGTCTTAGTTATGAAAATAATCAGAAGACTCTTGAATAAGGTACAAGCTCCAAGATTCCATAAAAGAAAGAAGAGAGGAAACCAAAAAGATATGCCAACATTCTTAAAAGACCAAATCAAACACATGATCAAAAATGTCATCAAGCATTCAATCTTGAACATCCAAGGAAGAAAATCAGCAAACTTTAAGATCATCACAATAAATACACCAAAAAATAAGAAATGATAATCAGCAACAAATTGAGCATTCACTCCAAGAAGATAGGGACAAGTATAGAAGAGCTACACCATCAATAAAATCTTCCATAATCAGGTATCAAAGTATCTTCTTTGGTCATTGTTTTTCTTGCACAAAATTTGGTCATAAAGCAATTGATTGCAAATCCTATAGAATAAAGTATTCCTTAAGAAATAGAAGCAAAATTCACAATGATGGTCATGCTCCTCTACATTACAAAGTGCAATGCTACAAATGCTATAATGATGGACACATAGCACAATATTGTAGAAGCAGCATGACAAGATTTCCTATAACAACCTATGCAAAGGTATGGAAGAAAAAACAAGATAAGGAAGATAGTGAACCATCCTAGCCTGCACAAAACATAGATCAAGATACCATCACTGAACAAAAGAGAGAGACTGTAAAGGTTTGGAGGAAGAAACAACAAGAAGAAGAAAATCAACATCCTGAAGACATATTTGAAGAGAATTTAATAACAGGGGCAGAAAAAATTGATGGTTCTAAGAATGAGGAAACTCCTTCGAAAAGGATGGGACATTAAGGAGAAGACCATGAAGTTGACAAAGAAATTGTTGTAAAAGAAAAGGAATTAGTCTTGAACAATGGAAGGAAATTGTTGATAAGAGGATGAAGGAAATGATTGCATCAGGTTCAACGAATCACAAGAGAAAACGACAAAGACAGCCCCCAAGCATCCAAGCAAGAAGCCAGGAAAATTTAAGCAAATCCATAAAGGTATGATAAAGTAAGTCTCACAAATTATTCCATCTATTACGAGGATAAAATAGAGAAAATAAGGAGGCTTTCGAGACACCAGCCTACATAAAATATGTGATGAAGTATGAATTTGTAGCACTCAAGGAGAAATAAAGTGGAACAAAATCTTCTACAAGTTTAATAACATCACTTTTGCAAGCCGATTATCAAAATGTTGATTTTTCAATAAGCTAGGTTAAGCATGTAGTTCATTCCAAATTTTCATTTGTCTTAACGATAAACAATAATGTTGCAACAACCAAGATAACAAGAAGAAACACCATGCACAAAAACACAAGAAGTATCCTGGGAAACCCTTTCTCAACAAGGGAATAAAACCCAGCCAAATCCTTTGCTATATTCTTCAAGAGAAATACCTTCACCACCAATCAGACCTAGCATACAAAAGGGTGCTCAAACCCTAGAAGACTAGCACCCAAGAGAGGTGTGCACTTTTCTCAAGAAGATATACTTGATGGAATTTCCAAACTTGTGTGAGAGATATGATTCCACAATGGGGAATCTACCTTTACTTATACTAAACTGAACCTGTCAACAGAAGTGTCTATTGGAACAACAGGGCCTACCTCACTAGCTTGTAATATAATTAATATTAACCAGATTAATTATCTTTTACATTAATTACTAGTCACATTAAGGTCAGGCCTACATGTACCCTTTACATTACAATTAGGGTTACAGGTAGGTCCGACTCTTGAACAAAATAGCAATGGATATTATACACCCACTAGTTCTCATCCACTAGGGGCACATCCATAGGGATGTCCATATCTTTGGCTCACTCCATTACACAGAAGAACCACTTCTTCAATAGTGCTCAGCCACTCGGATCACATTCACCTGTGCTCGTCCACAGACACGTCCACTCAACAGGTCTTCTTTCCCACTGCGTTACACAGGAGAGTCATCTGGAGTTTCTCGAAAACTCTTCTTCTAAGAGGAGGCTAATACATCATCTTCATTTTTTTTCTCATGATGATGCACCCAACACTTTGAGATTTCACACATTCACCTTATGCTCAGCCATAGGCACGTCCAACTCTGCAGATCATCTTTCTCACTTTGTTACACATGAGAATCATCTGGAGTTCTTCTCAACCCTCTGAATGGAGGAGGTCATCTCTACATTTCAGATCTGTCTCAAATAGGAACCACGCACCCTTCTTAGGGGCTTTCTCTCAGGTTTGTAAGCTGGAGAAAGTCTCACATAGCTACAATGGTCAGCATCTCTCAGGTTTGTAAGCTGGAGAATTTTTCACATAGTTGCAATCATCAACACTCCCTCTCAGCTAGGGAGGCATTTTCCACCAGGCCAAGTCTCTCACGGAAATACTCAAACTTTGTCTTAGAAAGTGGTTTGGTTAAGATGTATGTGATCTGTTCATGAGTAGGAAGATATTGCACGTGTATTGTCTTCCTCTGCACCATGTCTGATATAGTGATACTTTATTTCAATGTGTTTCGATATGTCATGAAACATCGGTTTCTTGGAGAGCTTTACACAACTCTGGTTATCACAATGAATAGTAGTAGGATCCATCTCATGATCGAACAAGTCACTCAGAAAATTTCGAAGCCACGCTACTTCACGAACTTCCACACTCAACGCAATGTACTCTTCCTCTGCCGTGCTTAATGCCACAGAGATTTGTTTTCTTCTACACCAGGAAACCATGGTTGAACCTAAAGTGAAGCAACAATCGGAGGTGCTTTTTCTATCTACTGTGCTTCCTACCCAATTTACATCGGCATATCCTCACAGGATCAAGTCAACACTGGATGCATATCTCAGGTCATAACCAATTGTGCCTCGTAAGTATCTCAATACATGTTTTGCAGCTATCCAGTGTGTATGTTTAGGTTGGCTCATAAGATGGCTAAGCACATTTACTGCATAGAAAATGTTTGATCTGGTGTTAACCAGATACATCAAAGATCCAATCAATTATCGACATAAGTGTGGATCTACATCTCTTGAATCAGTATCACTCATTTTCTTCAAATCCATTACCATTGGAGTGGGCATTGATTTGCATTTTTTCATACTGAACTTTTTAAGTATCTCCATAGTATATTTTCCTTGACTTAGGAAAATCTCATATGTTCTCTACCATACTTCTAGTGTCAAGAAATAGTGCATCAAGCCCAAATCCTTCAGTTCAAATTTAGCATTGAATGCTTGTTTGCATTCAGCAATGAGTCTCTGTGAACTGGTGAGGAAAAGGTCATCCACATATAATACCAAAATCAAACACTCATTGCCATCAATGTGATAATATAAGTTTGGGTCAACAGCACTTTTGTTGAATCCCAAACTCATCGGAAATCCATCCATTTTCTCATACCAAGCACGTGGTGCTTTCTTTAGACCATATACAACTTTCTTAAACCTGCATACATGAGATTTTTCATTGTGTACAATGAAACCTTCTAGCTGCTCAATATAAAATTCTTCCTCAATTTCACCGTTGAGAAAGGTTGTCTTTACATCCATCTAATGTATCTCCCAACCCATGGAGGAAGCTAGTGCAATGATAGATCAGATGGAGGTATGTCAGGCTACTGGTGCAAAAGTCTCGTCATAGTCAACTCCCTTTATTTGTGAAAACCCTCTGGCCACAAATCTTTCTTTGTATTTTTCAGCTTCCATTAGCAGCATGCTTGATTTTATAAATCCATTTGGAAGTCACTATGGACTTTCCCTCTGGTCTTGGAACAACATCCCATACATAATTTTTTAATATAGATTGGTATTCTTCAGTCATGGCATCTTTCCATACTTGTTCACCTAAAGCTTCTCCATGACAAGTTGGCTTTGATTCAATAATGTGGGTCATGGATGAAAGGTAGCTTGAAAATCTCTTTGGTCTTGTTCTCTCTCTGGTTGTTCCTTGTAGAGATTTTTTCCCTTCTTCTTGTTGTAGAGTTTGTCGGGCCCAAGCAGGCCTTTTATGTCCAATTGTAATATATCTGGGTAAGTTTCTTGGAGCAACTAAATTAGTTGGAACGACTGGATCAACTGGAGTTATTGGATCATATGGAATAATATCTATCTCCCTCTAAATTGTTGAGGGAGGAGAAGGTATTGTCTCACTATAAATTTCCATCTGAGCTTCTCTAGATTTATGGAAGGCTACTTCTTCTTCAAAAGTAACATCTCTGCTTGCTTCAAGTTGTCTCTGACCAGGAATGTAGATTCGATAAGATTTTGAGGATTCGATGTATCCAACAAATGTGCCCTTCCTTCCTGAAGGTTCTAGTTTGGATATCTTTTCTTTGGGTACATGAAGATATACTGGACATCCAAATATTTTGAAGTGTCTAATCTCGGGCTTCACTCCGGTGAAGACTTCTTCTGGAGTAATGTTCTTTAGGACATGATGAGGGATTCTATTTTGAACATATACTGTTGTCATACATGTTTTTTCCCTTAGAGTCATAGGTAGACTTTGATCATGTATATGCAAGATACCATATATATAAAATATGCAGAACAGAAACGAAATGCTAGAAATGACAGAATAACAGTAAAATATCCAGCATAATCTTCACAACACACAGAAATGATATACGAAATAGCAACAGAAATAACACTTTGAATCAGATAGCAATGTTCACAGGCCTCTTCGAGGGGGAAACCTCCAATCGAGTAGCACTCTGTTACAATAATATCCAAGCTAGGGTTCTCATACCCTCGACTCCTATTTATACTAAAAAGAAGCATCTAGAGGAAGATCCTTCTAGAAGCAGAAGCTTCTATTAGGTCTTCTTACAT
>JASDQU010439643.1:0-10623 GCA_032191745.1 Picea mariana
TGTTTATTTTTCATTTTTACTTAATTGTATTACGAAATTACTGACAGTCTGTCAACCTGATTAACACATTTGGGTGATTAGAATCCTTCTTCACGCATCATTATGATGTAGCTCTCATATTGCATGAAGCGTTTCATTTTGTTTTTTTATGGGTGTGAAGCATGCTGAAACAGTGCACGTTTCAATTAACTGGCAAGGTTAACCTGGGGATAGTGAGCTTAACCTATTTAATGTACCAGACGTGAAGCTTGGAGGATGCCAGGCGTCCTAAAATGCAATGGTAAGTCCAGGTGCAATGAAAACCTTTCCTGGCCCTTGAACGCTTGGGAACCTGACCATATTAAACGTTTCTCTATGCAGACAAACCTCTAAGCGACTGACCATTAAACGTTTCTATGCAGACAAACCTCGCCATGTCTGAGAGCCCTTCCACTCAAATATTTGGATGATTTGATTCTTACCCTTTTTATAGGTTCGAGTTCAAAGATTGTTATTTGTTGGTTATATGTATTTACAATTTTATCTGGATCTGGCGTCTTCCAAAGGTTATGATTTTAGGTTTTTATAGATGATAGGGGTGAGGTTTTTTTTATATGTGAGAGGTTTTTTATATCTCTGGGAAATTTTGTTCTCTGGGAAATATGGAACAATTTATTTTGATTTTAATTCAAGTCATGCATACTCTCGTCAATGGTTTTTGCGAGGATTCCCATCTGAATATGGGTGGTTGGCTCTTCTTGGCATGGGGATTTACATAATATTTTATGCGTTAGGAATGGGGACGATTCTATGGAACCTAATTATGTTTATGTATGTGGAGGAATTGCTGGTACTGTAAAGTAATTTTGTTACTGCAATGCGGCCATTTTTATTTTTACTGGAGCGGTGATCTTTAAGTTTTTTTAATTTTGTGAGAGTTTGCTGGAATTTTTTTACAGTCGATCAGGTTCAGGTAAAGGTTATTTACTAGAGACTGAAATATATGCAGAGAATACCCCGTTCAAATTATTTAAGTTATCTACTGCTCCTCGAGTTAAGTAACCTAGTTTTTTTACTAGCTAGGGTTCGATTAAGAACCAATTCCATTTTCCTTAAGCTATCAGGTTACAGTGTCATGTTACCGTGGCCACGTTTTCCTTCCCGTTATGATATGTTATGATCCACGCTTCTAAATATTAAAAATACCTGCGTTTTGAAAAAAATAATAATATTCTGATAACAGCTAAGTTTTAAAAACTTAATAATATATGAAATTATATATATTAATAAATAAGATATAATATTATTTTTAGTTCATAATAATATGATTTGTGTAAAATTTTAAAAACAATATGTATTATTTATGTTTTTTTTAATATTATTTTGATAATATTAGAGTAAACATAATATGAGGATGAGGTGGAGGGTAATATTAGAAAAAACATAATATAAAGGTAAGGGTTAGAGAAAACATGGGGTAATATTAGATAGAGTGTGAATGAGAGTGAGAGGATATATTAGAGAAAACATATTTAGGGTGAAGAGATATATTAGAGAAAACATGTTTTTAGGGTGGAGTCGGGGTTTATATTAAGGAAAACATAAACATGCATTCTCTAATATATCTCTTATGTTTTCTCTAATATATCAATAATAATAATAATAAACATTTTTTTTAAAATTAATTAATTATATATTTTTCAATGTAGATTAATTATGAATATATAATAAATTAATAATAGATTATTTATATAGTCTCCCCGAACAAACAAAAAAAAAATAGATTATTTATATTATAATTATTATATAATAAATTAAATCAATATAAATTAATTAATAAATTAATCATAGATGTATAATACATCAATGAATTATTATTATCATCATTATGTGGGTTTAATGGTTAAGAATATGTGTTTTGGTTGTTGAAAGTTAAAGGTTCAAATCTAGAAGGGGTAGGATATACAAAGAGGACATCCCTTGTTCAACAAATAAGTAGATCTTATATACCAATTTGGTGATTTAGTGGTGATCTCAGAAATAGACTATTTTATTATTATAATAATTATATAATACATTAGTATTAGATCATTAATCATATAATAGATTAAGATATATAATTCTATAAAATAAATTATAAAATATAATTAATACCCCTAAACATTTATATAATAATACAAAATTTATTATATAACAAAAAATATTGGCAATGGGCACAATTAATGACTTTTTAATCTAAAAGCCTAATCTAATGGCTAGCAATAGAAGATGTTGGTATATTCTTAGTAGTCCTCTCAAATCAATGAATGTGATTTACTATCCATAACTTCCTTGCATTTACAAATGCATTAGTTAACTAGTTTACCTTAGAATGATTAACCAAAAAAAATTAAAATGTTGAAATATGAACAGATGATTAATGATTAACAAAAAAAATTTAATATTATTTAATATAAAATGCCATAAAAAAAACTTAAATAAAATTATGGCGTTTCATATTATGACCATCTCAAACGCTAAGGGCAATTCGGGGAACACCACATAATTGTGAAAAAATGGAGGCTGATCAGGTTTCAGCCATTACAAATGCTGAACGTAAAAAAAAAAGACCACGCTGTTTGCCGAATCACAAAATTTGAAAAAGCTGTGGGCCCAACACTTTGGGTTTTTCTAGATTTAGTGATTACAAATGCCAAACACCAACACACAACAATTCCCGAATTGTGAAAATGTGAATGGAAACTCCACGCACTTTTAATAAGTGAACTCCGAAATGTGAAATAAAAAACTTATAATTAAAATGATTTTTCAAATCATATAAGCTCCAACAAGTAATCTTGGGATAAATGTAAAACTGATTTTTCAAATCATATAAGCTCCAACAAGTAATCTTGGGATAAATGTAAAACTGGATTCCCAATCGGTAAAAACCAAGAAATTACTACGTTTGTTCAAAACAAATTTTTATCAAGAGATAAAATGAGTTTACAAACTCAGTAAAATATAAACGCATAGCTCCAAATACAAAGTAACCAATTTGATTCAAAAATGTTTCCAAGATGTCTCATGCTATATATAAATTACAATATGATTCAAGTATTTATAGGAACAAAACTTGCCCTTTCGACCTTAGGAAAAAATTAAATCTGGGCGGTGATGGTATTTGGTGGTCTGCAAAGGCTAAGGCAGACACCGCTTGGGCAAAGTGAACCCTCGCATCTTGAAAGGTCAAAAAAACCACCGATCCGCTATCACAAGGCATTGAAATGATTACAAACCAACATACTCCCTCTTAATCATTTCATAACAAAAAAAAACTAAAACTATGTAAAACAAAATTGCTGTAAACAATGCATCACAACTTGTAGACCCCAATATATTTTCTATGGATATTAAACAATTTATTTCCCAAAGGCTTCGTAAATATGTTTGCAAATTGATCTTCAGATCTGCAGAACTAAACAGAAATATCCTTATCAATTACCAGCTCTTGAATGAAATGATACCTCGTATCAATGTGCTTACTTTGTTTGTGAAAGACATGATTCTTTGACAACGCAATGGCAGATTTATTGTCACAAAAAATTTGAGTTGCATTGTTCTAGTCATGTAACAGTTCATTCAAGACCCTTCTCATCCATACAACTTGACATGCAGCTGCAGCTGTTGCAACATACTCTGCCTCAGTGGAAGATAGAGTCACAATGCGTTGTTTCTTTGATGCCCATGCCATTGCTCCAGATCCAAGACTAAAAACATACCCATATGTTCTTTTTCTGTCATCAATGGAACCTGCAAAATCACTATCAGTATATCTGGTCAGCTCAAAGTTTAAGCTTGATGTGTATCGAATACCAAAATTAGTTGTTCCAACAACATATCTCAGGATCCTCTTTCCTGCTTGCTAATGAGTACTCTTCGAAGTCTCCATGAATCTGAAAATCAAACTCACAAAAAACATAATGTCAGGTTTGGTTGTTGTTAAGTACATAAGGCTTCCAACCAGCCTCTTATACAGAGTTGGATCAACATATGATCCTTTATCATACTTCCATTGGCGTTGCAACTGGCTTGCAATTCAACATTCTAAACCTTTTCAACACTTCATTTGAATAGTTAGTTTGACAAATGAAGATGCCATCATCAGATTGATCCACTTCAATCCCAAGAAAATATTTCATTAGTCCTAAATCATTCATCTCAAACTTTGTTTTCATAGCATTTTTAAATCATCTACAGATAGATCTCCAGTAAAAATCAGGTCATCAACATACAAACAAACAATCAAAATTTTACCTTTCTAGTCTATCTTTGTATACAAAATTGGTTCACTTGGACTTCTGCTGAATCCAACACTAATCAAGTACTCATCAATTTTCTATACCAACTCTGGATGCCTGCTTTAATCCATACAAGGCTTTCCTCAACTTATAAAATTTATCTCTGTGCTTATCAATCTCATAACCCAGAGGTTGTCTTATATAAACCTCTTCTTCCAAATATCCATTCAAGAATGCAGACTTAATGTCCATCTGATGCATGATCCATCTTTTATGAGCTGCAATAGATAAGACCATTCTCACAGTGTCAATTCTAGCTACAGGAGAAAATAATTCATTGTAATCAATACCGAGTTGCTGACTAAACCTCTGAGCTACAAGTCTTGCCTTGTAATTTTCAATTTCACCATCTGCATTCAACTTAGTCTTATAAACCCACTTAACACCAATGCTCTTCTTACCTTCAGGTAAATCGACAAGATCCAAAGTGTTATTTCTTTCAATGGAATCAATCTCCTCATCCATTTCTTTTATCGAGACATCCTCTTTAGTAGTTTCATCAAAACTTACAAGATCACATGCCATTAATGAAAAATTTGAAATCTAATCTACTTCTTCATTCTGATCATACAATTCTCTTAAGATTCTAGTATTCTGTCCTTTAAATCTGTCTTTTAATGAAGCTAAAGTGAGATTTGATTCACTACTTACCTGTGAATCTGATTGATGTCCACCATGTCCAGATGGCTCACCATGCTCATGAGTTCTTGGCGTTCTAAATTGAGATGGGCTGAAATCTGGTGCTAGCCTTGTTGGACTTCTTACTGCGGGCGTATGTGTATGTGGAACCATCTGTCCATTATCTTCAGCCTGCTTAGCTCCATTATCATCTTCACGAGGTAACACAACTGCCTCTGAAATTGATCTGTCAATACTTCCATCCCAGGCTTCATCTTCTTTAAACTGAACATCTCCGCTGATTACAAATTTCTGGGTGATGGGATTGTAGAGTTTATATGCCCTAGACTCTTCACTGTATCCAAAAAAGATACATCTCTCACTTCTGTCATCCAACTTTCTTCTCATTTCTGCAGGTACATGTGAAAATGCAACACATCCAAAAATCCTGAAATGAGAAACATTGCAAGGATTACAATCCCAGGCTTCCTAAGGTACATGATCCCTCACGGTCTTGGTTGGACTTTTATTCAAGATAAAAACAAAGCATAGAACTGCATCTCCCCAATATTCATTTGAAAGATGCTTTTCTTTCAACATGTTTCGAGCCATGTCCATGATGGTCAGATTCTTCCTTTCAGCCATTCCATTCCGCTGTGGAGTATATCGAGCAGTAAACTGCCTTTTAATTCCATGAAAATCACAAAATTCAATGAATTCATTAATTTTGTATTCACCTCCTCTATCAGACCTCGGGATCTTAATGGTTCGACCACTCTCATTCTCAACCATAGACTTAAATTTCTTAAAAAAATCAAAGGCTTCAAACTTCCATTTCAACAAATACAACTAAGTCTTCCTAGTGAAACCATCAATGAAAGTCATAAAATAAACACAACCAGTTAAAGAAGGTGTTTGCATAGGTCCACATAAATCTGTGTGGACAATTTCCAAAGGAGCTTTTGCTCTGTAGGAAACACCTGAAACAAATTTCTCTCTATGATGTTTTCCAAGTATGCAACTCTCACAAGAGCTTGCAGGTTGCTGAATACAAGGTAACCCCTTCACCATTTGTTTCTTCTGTAACAAATCTAAGCCACCAAAATGTAAATGACCATATCTCAAATGCCATAACCAAAATTCATCAAAACTTCCAGCTTTATAAGCATTCAAAGAACCACTCAAATAATTTCGCATAACAAGTGGAAACATTCTATTCTAGGTCATCTCTACTCTTGCAATCAACTGTTTGCTAGGTAATTTATCATAAATAGTACATACTTTGTTGTTGAAGAACACTCTGTATTTTTTCTCCAACAACTGTCCAACACTGATAAGATTTCATTTTAAACCAGGCACAAAGTAAACATCATCAATATTTCTTTTCTGATTATTCTTAGTGTAAATTGGAACTATACCTTTACCATTGACTGTAACCTTACATTCATTTCCCAATTTGACTTCAGACTGAATAATAGTATCAATGGAAGAAAATAAGTCTTTATTACCAGTCATGCGGTTACTGCAACCACTATCCAAAAAACAAATATCATTTGCACATTCCTGAGTGACATTACAGGTAAAAAACACATGATTTTGATGATCCTCAGACTCATTTATAATATGTACTGACTGTTTTCCAGCATCTGTCTGTTTCTTCCAACATTTGTTAGCAAAATGCCCAAACTTATTACAATAATAACATTGTACTTTAGTTTTGTCATACCTCTGATTATCTTGCTGCCAGGTTTTGCTGTCGCTCCCTCTTAAATTAGGAGGATTTTGTTGGAACTTCTGCTCAGACTTTGATTCAGCTCCGTTGTCCCTTGGACCAAAAAATCGACCTCCTCTTCCACGAATATGAAACCTTCCTCTGCTTCTGCCTTTGGTAACATGCAGTTGAGTTTTGAAAGAATGATCCATTGATCCTTCTTCATATCTAGATATCCTATAATCATGAGCAACAAGAGAACCAGTTAACTCATCAATTTGCATTAGACTTAAATCTTTAAATTCCTCTATGGGAATAACAACAGGCTCAAACTTTTTGGGCAAACTTCTCAGCACTTTCTCAATAACTCTTTTATTCTCAACATCATCTCCATACTGCCTGAGCTGGTTCAAAACACTCATCACTTGAGTCATGAAAGTATCAAGACTTTCATTATCCTTCATCTTCAGATTTTTGAAGTCCCTTCTCAAGTTCTGCAACTTGACTATCTTCACCTTGGACACACCTTGATAACTGGTTTCAAGAATGTCCCAAGCCATTTTCGAAGATGCAGCACTAGAAATATTCATAAAAATGGATCCATTTAATCCTTGCTGGATTAATCCAAGAGCTTTATTATCCTTATTCCTGTTTTCCTTCAGCAAAACACGGTCAACATTAGACAGAGCCAATTCTGTTGCAACTCAACTGGCTCGGGATAGCCATTAATAACATAAGTCCACAAATCCTGAGAACGCAGAATCATACTCATTCAAATGTACCAGGAATCATATGACTTCTCACTCAGACAAGAATCTGAATCTGAGAAGAACTACTACCAGACGTAGCGATTTATAAAAATTGACAGAAATTAAATAAACCTTCACACAGAAAAAATATGAGAATAATTTTTTTGGCACTAATAGGAATAATCTGCAATGAATTAAGCAATTGCTGGATAGACTGCTAGCTCTGATACCAAATGCGAAAAAATGGAGGTTGATCAGGCTTCGGCGATTACAAACGCCGAACGCAAAAAACAAAAGATCATGGTGTTTGCCGAATCGCGAAATGTGAAAAAGCTGTGGGCCCAACACTTTGGGTTTCGGGGTTTGGGATTCGACAATTACAAATGCCAAACACCAACACACAACACTTCCCGAATCGCGAAAATGTAAATGGAATGTGGGCCCAGTGCTTTTCGGGTTTCAGGGTTTGCAAACCCATGATACAAAACAACAGACAACTTAAACCGCTAAACTGTGAAATGCAAATAAACTGTGGGCCAACAATTTTGGGTTTTGGCATTTGGTAAAGCAAAGGAACTCCACACACTTTTAATAAGTGAACTCCGAAATGCAAAATAACAAACTTATAATTAAAATGATTTTTCAAATCATGTACGCTCCAACAAATAATCTTGGGATAAATGTAAAACCGAATTCCCAATCTGTAAAAAACAAGAAATTACTGCGTTTGTTCAAAAACTATTTTTTATCAAGAAATAAAATGAGTTTACAAACTCAGTAAAATATAAACGCACAACTCCAAATACAAAATAACCAATTTGATTCAAGTATTTATAGGAACAAAACTTGCCCCTTCGACCTTAGGAAAAAATTAAATCAAGGCGGTGATAGTATTTGGTGGCCTGCAAAGGCTAAGGTGGCCACCGCTTGGACCCTCACATCTTGAAAGGTCAAAACGGCGATCCGCAATCATAAGGCAGTGAAATGATTACAAACCAACAATAATTACGAACTTGCCCATCAATGATGTGAAATGATTACAAACCAACAATAATTACGAACTTGCCCATCAATGATATTAGAGATGGATGAATTAGGGAAACCGCTTGCAAACTGTACAAGGATGATTGAAGTTATCCAGCTATGCGCAACCTTCAGTTTGTTGACCAGGTGTTTAAAAGAATGCAATTTTGGTCCCGAGTTCCCTCTAGATGATTCTCACAAACTTTTAAGCGTTCACAAAATATTTGGAGCAAGTAACCCACAAATTTGCAAGCGTTCACAGAATATTNAACAAATAGCTGCAGTTAAATCTAAAGCTCATGTAGAGCTCTTGTAGAGTTTGAATTTCATTTGATAAGGGATTTAATGATCGGGCGTTGATTTATATTATTTTGCATCTGTATTGGAAACAAATCTTCCTATCAATAAAAATGTATGGAGTATTCTCTCTCATCCCGAAGGTATTTGAAAGTTATATCTTCTAAAGAATGACGGTTCTTCTAAATCGCTGCAAGCAGCAGTGATCATAATCTATATACCACTAGCACAATAGCTAAATATTAGCTGTTGGTGAATGTCTAAAGTTTGATAAGATGAAATGAATCCTTAAAAGAATATATTAAATTTTATTATTGATTTATCTGGTGTTAATATTTTAATTTCTGTTAATTACGTAATGGCAATCAATTAGTTATCAAAGTAATTTTTAAATATGATTAGGTAAATGTAAAAAAGTAAACACATAAACAGATGTCTTTATAATAGCTAGGAAATTAATGATTGAAATCACAACCATTTATTTTATGTAACTACTAAGAATATTTCAACCATATTTAATCATGTCCATAGAAAACTTATTAAACACTAAACCCCTATTAAATCTGTGATCATATTCTCTATGCCAATATAAAATTTCAAAAATATTCCACAGAGAAGCTCATAGCAAAGGTATTACTTAAGGTTGTAATGGGTCTTTATTACCTTGGGATGATGGATTTCAGTTTAAAATGTCCAAGAATGAAACTATCCGATTCCTTGTGATGTAGAGTAATCGAATTCGAATATGATTAATCTATGTAGTGAAATTATGTTGTAATTTGGTTATACTAGTACAGCCATAATGGGATAGTATATTTTATTTATAGGTTTATCTTAAAATTAAGATTTGTAAATTAAATGTCTTTTGGTGTTTATGAGTCATAATTATGTGATTGTGTTAGTTATATTAAAGTTAATGATATTTATTTATTTTATTAATTATTTTTATTTTTATTTATGTGGTTGTGATTGTGTCAATTTGAGAAAGTTTTTGGAACATAACCGTAAATTTTCGTGATGATACAACTATTCAATTTTTACGCTTAAAGGCGTATATCTATTGACAATGGGCCGATTTAATAGAGGTTTAGTGCTTAATAAGTTTTCTATGAACATGATTAAATATGGCTGGAATATCTTTATTAGTCTCACAAAATAAATGGCTGTGATTTCAATCATTAACTTTCTAGCTATTATAAAGACATCCGTTTATGTGTTTATTTTTTAACATTTACCTAATCATATTTAAAAATTACTTTGATAGCTAATTGATTACGACGTAAGTGATTAATAAAAATTAAAATATTAACACCAGATAAATCAAGCTCAACCGTTTATTTGTTAATCAATAATAAAATTTAATATATTGTTTTAAGGATTAGTTTCATTTTATCAGCCTTTTGATGTTCACCAGCAGCTATTTAACTGCTGTACTAGTACATCTCATACTCTGGATGTATGACCATTTTCTTGCTGATAAGCAGAATTCGAGATGGATGAAAAATTATCTGAACCTTGCCTTTTGTTTTCTGAACTACCATTGCTCTCAACCGAGGAAAGAGGTAGCCCTACTGGATTGTGGTCACCCCTACTGCGCTTTGAGCGCCCCCTTTGTCGGCATGGTAAATCCTGAAGCTTTTACCACCCAGATATAGTTAGCCTGGTAATCGTTTATTAAAACGAAAAATGGATAATATAACCATGACGTTCAGAGTCCACAGTTCAATATTTCTCTTTAGATATTTAGTGAGCATGAAGCTCGAAAAAGAATGACCCAGTCCTTGAATAAATTACAACGAATATATAATGATAATTATTAAAACGAAAAATGGATAATATAACCATGATGTTCAGAGTCCACAGTTGAATATTTCTCTGCATATATGCATATATTTAGTGAGCATGA
>JASDQU010439643.1:10673-35820 GCA_032191745.1 Picea mariana
TTGAATAAATTACAACGAATATATAATGATAATTATTAAAACGAAAAATGGATAATATAACCATGATGTTCAGAGTCCACGGTTCAATATTTCTCTGCATATATTTAGTGAGCATGAAGCTCGAAAAGGAAGGACCCAGTCCTTGAATAAATTACAACAAATATATAATGATAACCTTTATTATCATAAAATGCATTTTTCAATATTGTATATAAAATATTTGTTGTGAAATATTTTGGGTTTCAGAAAATGAAAAACATAATTTAATTAAATATCAAACAAATAATAACTGTTTTCAAATAAAAAAATATTGGTTTTGTTAGATGGTTTTTATAGCAATGATTACTTTTTAAATTTATTAATTTACAAATTTCTTCCACTCCGTTTTATTTTATTAATGCCTATTCAGTTAGGCCAACAATGTTTAATATGCTTATGCTCAGAATGTGTGCAAAACAGCCAGAAAAACATACAACTGATCAAACATTACAAATTTTTTAGAAGTTCAGCTGGAGGAAAATGAATGTTCAGTCTATTTTTTAGAATTTTTAAGGATATATTTTTCCATCTATTTTTATTGAAATTCTGTTAAGTTGGAATTTCAGATTTAAATAATTAAATTTGTATAATTTAAATATGTTAATTGTTTTGTTTTTTAGTGTGCTAAATTTATTTATATATTCAAAAATATAATTTAAAAAAAATAATACAATTTTTAATGTGTTAAATTCATTTATACATTCAAAAATATAATTAAAAAAAAATTAATAATTTCAAAAAAAAATAAAAAATCTGTTTGACCGGATTCATTTAAAAAATTGATAACTCCATTAAAATTTGGGTAGATATGTTATATTCAGCTCAAGAGCGATCACAGTTGCTAGGGAATAGGTTGGGAATAGATAATCAATATTCAGAAGACAGTTGGTTGTTGTGGAATATTTTTACTTTTTTAATTTTTAAATTTTTTTTTATAATTATATAAAATTAGGTATATCTAAAATATTAATCAATAAAAGAAAAATAAGATAAATGATATTTTATGCATTGGTTTAAATGTTATAAGTTTTTGTTTTTTTAAGGGTATATTTTCCTGATATTTATCCAAAATTAAGAGAGATATTATTAGATCTGCAGATTTGAGTGGTTGATCACTAAGCTGAATCTATTTATGCATTCATAAATGAAATTTAAATAACAAAACTTACTATGAATTTATGTTGTCAGATTCAACCAAAAAAACAAAAACTTAAAATAATTAAACAAGCAAATATTTTATATAATCAAAAAATATTTTTTTTAATTATAAAATTCAACTTTAAAATCAAATTATAAATTTACTAACTAATACAAAATACTATTTTTATCTAAAATATTAATCAATAAAATAAATAATATTTAATATAATCACAAAATATTTTTTTAATTATAAAATTCAACTTTAAAAATATAATTATAAATTTACTAACTTATACAAAATTAGTTTTATCTAAAATATTAATCAATAATAAAATTAAGTGATATTTTATATAATCAAAAAATATATTTTTATTATAAAATTCAATTTAAAATTAAAATTATACATTTACTAACGAATGCATTAGTTTTATCTAAAATATTAATCAATAGAATTAAGTGATATTTTATATAATCAAAAAATATATTTTTATTATAAAATTCAACTTAAAATTAAAATTATACATTTAGTTATTAAGTGATATTTTATATAATAAAAAAAAATATTTTTATTATAAAATTCAACTTAAAATTAAAATCATACATTTACTAACTAATGTAAAGTCAAACAAATTTTACTCCTATTTAATTATTTTAATCAATAAAATTAAATGATATTTTATATAATAATAAAAAAAAATTATTATAAAATTCAACTTTAAAATTAAAATTATAAATTTACTAACTAATACAAAGTCAAACAAATTTTATTCCTATTCAATTACAATATACCCTCTCTAATAACAAATATGTCATAATGTGGGTGCCACATGGCCAATGCAATCGAGATAAGGGAGAGCTGGTAGGGACGAGGGGCATTATAACCATGGGTTGGAGGTCATTTCGGTTGGCTCGTCTTCTGTCACCTCTCCAATTTGAACCTTTCCTTCCGCTTACTTGAACATGATGGCCTAGCGAAAGGACTAGGCACGAAGTGGGATGGTATTCCTCACAAGTTTCACTTGAAATGGTTAGTTATGAGCCTTTTATTAAAGATTATTAATCTCGTCGGCTTTGTCTTAGCAAACATTATGCCTATGTATGGGAGGAGGCTTTGAAAACATGGTAAGGTGAAGTTTGATTTCTTATTGTTATTTCATATTCCTCAAAGATCATGCAGAGAGGTTTAAAGTTGTGGGTTCTTGATATTTTGAGTGGTTTCAATAGTGGGAGCTTGTCATGTAGAACTTGGGGTATCATGGCATCAAGAAAGTGAAAGGTTGAGTTAGGCGTGGAGAAGAAAATAAGGGAATCCCTCATTACTAAGGATTTTGTGCACTACTCGTTCGAGGTTGACCCCGTTGACAAGGAATCAATGCAAGCTCTAGATGATGAGGTTCGAGTTGTGAGGAGCCATATTGCGGATGAGGTGGTTGATAGAGAGGTGGGGAACATTAACCCTGATCTAGGATGCACCAGAAATGCAGACACTAAGTTCCACTAGATTGTGGAGCTCTACTGACACGTTAAGGCAATGGTGGTGCAAGGAATGAAGTAGTGGGAGCTTGAACAAAGGATGGATGCTTTGGAGCGCCAGTGTAGTCTTTTGATTACCATGGTCATGTGGCTCTTGACCTCATCGTCCTCATCAGTCACCGACTCCGTTTACTGATGCTCAGCCCAAGGGGGCTCCTCAGGTTCATGTTTTAGATGAGTGATGATCTTGTTGCTATTATGAGTTTTTACCGTTTGGGTTTGATAGCTTGTCTGGGTTTAAGTGTAATTTTGTCTCTATTGTTTTAAACTTGTTAGACATCAACTCTATGCATAAGCATGTTATTTTTTCTCTTTTTTATAGCTCACCTAGATTCCCTCTATGCATAAGCATGCTATTTTTTTTCTTTTTGATAGTTGTCGAGGCAGGTCAACGGACTCTAGTACTTTTGATGGATATCTAGCGGATCCTTTAGCCAAACTATTATGGTTGTACATTTTGTCAATATATCAATAGAAAAAAAATCTACTTACACAAAAATAACAAAACAAATATATACATAATATTGTGCCAAGTACATGTTTATTATTACACTGGAACTATACACATACTATGTAATACAAGAAATATTAAGCATCATGCACAGTGCCAATCATTTGTTCATTGTTTTTTCATCATGTATGTTAGATGATAAATAATGTACATCCAAATGACAAAATGCACCAATATGTAAGTCAACCATTCCATTGACTCAATGTATGACACTTTATTTTTTCCACTATTACACCAAGAAATTAGCAAAAAAAATAAAAAAAATCTTTCGCATTATATTAAGCACCGTGTGCAAAATTTACAGGATAGAATTAAGGGTTAATAAGAATCCACATAGGATGGATTCCAAGAGTTATTTTTACAATACAGATTATTATCAGAGTGGTAAACAATATTTATTAACATTGTTGTGCAACAATGACTAAAAGTGACAATATTGGTACATTCAATTGGTGGAGATCCTTCCCATCAACTTTGTGACCCTTCACAAGCACTAACAAATACTGCAATTTATGAGAAGATGAGAAAAGAGATATACTTGTCTCATTTTGGATTTGGACAAAGTCAGATTTTCTTACGAATGGATAAAGTGATAAATTTTGCAACAATTTTTCATGAATGAATTTGATCATGTTTTTGTTGTTCTGTAGTGGAAGAAAATATAGAAAAAGATACAAGCAAATGAGAAAACACGGAATTTGACACATCGTTTTTATGTGGTAAAACCCTATAGAGGGAAATATCTATGGGACAATGATATTCAGTTAATATTATGCAAGGGAGATAATACATTAGCCAGACCACTCACACTCATGCATCTCAAGCACTCTCACATCTCACACTCACTACCTTAAGAGGCTTACATAGATATATAGCAATCTTCACTCAGTTAAAAGAAACTGATTACATTTAATGTGACTCTATCCTTATTCTAAATCTGGTTTATTTGATCCAACTAATTACAAAATAATAGGGGCCAGAAAACCTGCTCAATATCTAAAAACGAGTGTAAATTGGTTGACATTATCCAACAATATCCACCTTGACAACAATTTACCTAAATATCATTGTCCAATTTATTCATCACCTATGCTTTAAGCCAAGAGAAGTCAAGCACCACTGTAGCTTCTCTAATAAAACTGGTTTCATGATCTCGCCTATGTGACTTGCTTGCGTTTGGATTTCCTGAGGGTCACTCCACCTCCAACATCTCTTTCACAACTGTGTTTTGAGACATATTTAGTGATAGATCTCCTTCTATCCAAGACACCTGTAAAATATATATTACAACTATCACAGACTATCTCAGTGTAACCATTATAGGTGACATTTGTGCTTCTCAAATGATGAAGCACCCATTTCAATACAACACCTGAATCTGTCAGGTATATGACAACATCATTAGCATATGAAACATTTGGTCTTAATCATTTGATCACATACAACATACCTCCTATTGAACTTACAAGAGACATAACCTTTTCTTCTTTATAGACATGACCTATGCTTGAAGAAAACTTATAATGGAAAGCAACATGGATAAAAACTGGTTTTACAATGTTCATACTGAACTCCAACCACATCTTACCATTACCATCTCTATGTACTTCTATGCCCATAATTTGTTTTGTTGCATCCCTCATCTGAATTTTCATGTCCACCTGAGTCATTTTCTTATTGATTTTATCCATGCTTTAGATTGCATCGAGCATATCATCAACAAATAACATCAAGACTGTGAATGTACTATAAACTGTATAGTCATTCTTACCCTTTGAAAAATTCTGACTCACTATGAAGGATTCAAACCTCTTTTATATTTGTCTGGGTACCAATAGGCCATACAATGAATTATCTAGCATGTAAACAAATTTATCGTTACGATCTTGAATCAACCCTTTTAGTTGTTCCATACATAACATATCTCTGTCAATGATGACCTTGTGAGAAGTAGGATCCCACACACAACATCTCTTTATACCACCATCATAAATTGCAGAGATATAAAACAAGCAGGAATTCAGAAACAAAGATTTTATGTCTGGAAATGATTTACCGCTTACCAGTACCTACAATTCTTTCTTGATATTATGACCTTGATGCTTCTTCCATAAATAAGAAGGTACATTTGTCATTTCAGATGCCACTTCAGTAATCCCTTCAAGCTTACAAAGGTTATCAACCTTTTTTGCCTTCATCACTACTAAACTACCCTTCGACAATGTGAGTGGTCCACCTTGACCTGTATACTTATATCCACAAGAATCCAACACTCCCAATGAAATCAAAATTGATTTAAGATCAGGTACATATCTAACATCCGTCAATTCCCTAACAATACCATCAAACATCCTGATTCTAATACTGCCAACCCTAACATTATTGCAGGGAATACCATTTCCCATAAACACTACACCTTCATCAACATATTGGTAAGAAACAAACCAATTTCTATGTGAGCACATGTGGTGGGAGACACCTGAATCTAACTGCCATTCTTCTTGATATTGTAAATTACTAGAAACGGATAAAAAATCATTAATCATACATGAATTTGTTACAACCAAATTTGTTTTCTTCGTAGAGTTTTCCTAAGATTCCTTTCTTTTCCAACAATCTTTCTTGAGATGTCCTATTTTGCCATAGTACCAACATTTTGCTTTACCCTTTCTGCATCTTGACTTAGATCGAGAAGAACTTCTCTGATTCTGCTCTTTAGTTCAACCTTTGACCAACATCGCCTCTAAAGTTGAGGTTTATTGACTATATTTTCTCCTCATCTCCTCAGCTAACAAAGCTCCCACAACATAATCTAAAACATCTATTGAGCTAAAGCTAATAGAGGTGACTAGATTATCCCAAGACTCAGGCAATGAACACAATAGTGTAATAGCCTTATCTTCATCTTCGAATTTAACTTCCATACTATTCAATTGAACTATAAGGGTATTAAAGGTATTTAAATGGTCAACAATTTTTGTAACTTCTTTCATCCGCAAACTGTACAACTGTCTCTTCAAGTAGATCCTGCTCGTAAAGGACTTTGTCATATATAGACTTTCCATCTTGCTCCATAAGCGTGATGTTGTATCCTCTCCTACGACATTAAACAAAACATCATCCGCCAGACATAAACGAATGGTACCAAGAGATTTTTCATCCAAATATTCCCATTCCTCATTCTTCATAGTTGTTGGTTTCTTTGACTTGCATGTCAGTACTTTTTGCAACCCTTGTTGCACCACCAAATCCCACATCTTGAGCTTCAGAGCTCAAAGTTTCTTTTACCGCTGAACTTTTCAACTTCAAACTTCGAACTTTGCATCTTAGCCATTAGCACAAAACTGCCTAATGCCCAAATCACAACTTATAATACTTGGCTCTTTAACCAATGGATGAAAAATGTGGATTCTTAATAAATAAGGTTAAATGATAATCAAAAAAGGTTTAAAACAATAAAAATTTATACATATCATAAAACCTTTTATATCCACTTCAACATAACATCCAGGTGAGATCCACCTCACATAAAAGGTACTCATTTAAATAATATATTTTATACTCCCATTTAATTTGCCAAGGCATTTCTTTATGTGAAATAAAAATTGAAACAAAACAATTTTTAAAAAACTTTTACCATGGGTTATTGATATACGCTCTCTTGGAACGATGGACTACATGACATGGATGCCCTCACCCCATGCACAGGTCGTGTCTGTCCATACGAGACAATCCTCTCTCTGTGTACATACCCAGAAAGATGCTTCTCCGACCTAAATTTCCGGTGCGTATGTGGATTTAAAATCTTGCTTAGACGTTCTTGAACTCACATGGATTTGATCGGCTCGCTTGACTCACTTATGGATACAAGAAAATGAGCAAATACAGAATTTGACACAACGTTTTAACGTGGTAAAACTCTATACAGGGAAACATCCACATGACAATGATATTCGATTAATATTATGCAAGGGAGATAATACATCAACCAATATTATGCAAGGGAGATAATACATCAGCCAGACCACTCACGCTCATGCATCTCAAGCACTCTCACATCTCAGACTCACTGCCTTAACAAGCTTACATAGATATATAGCAGTATTCACTCAGTTACAAGAAACTGATTACACTTAATGTGCCTCTATCCCTATTCTAAATCTGTATGATTTGATCCAACTAATTACAAAATAATTGGGGCCAGAAAATCTACCCAATATCTAAAAATGAGTGTAAATTGGTTGGCATTATCCAACAGTTTCTTATATTTATTTAGAGAATCAGAATCGTGTATTGTTAAGAAATTGGGGAAGATACCAAGAACTCACACAGATTTTCTCGGCCAGCTCGGCTCGCTCACGGATACAAGCAGATGCGCAAACAGAGAATTTGACACAACGTTTTTACGTGGTAAAATTCTATACTCTATACACGGAAACATCCACGGGACAATGATATTCGGTTAATATTATGCAAGGGAGATAACACATCAGCCAGACCACTCACGCTCATGCATCTCAAGAACTCTCACATCTCATACTCACTACAGGATTACATAGATATATAGGAGTCTTCACTCAGTTACAAGAAACTGATTACATTTAATGTGCCTCTATCCCTATTCTAAATCTGGTTGATTTGATCCAACTAATTATAGAATAATAGGGGCGAGAAAATCTACCTAATATCTAAAAATGAGTGTAAATTGGTTGGCATTATCCAATAGTTTCTTATAGTTGTTTAGAGAATCAAAATCTTGTATTGTTAAGAAATTGGGGAAGAGAAGGTAGAGAAATTGTGTGCTCTTGCAAATTTTTCATTCTGAATTACGGATTTGTTTAGAGCTAGTGTGAGACAAGAAGGTACATAGTATTACAAACATAGTTTATGGTTTGTGTTTCATATATGTTTATATATTTGGTGTTTAGCTTAGCTTGGCTTGATAGTGACCTTAAAAATATATTATTATTATTATTATTTTGTTATGATATAGCACTTGTAAATACTATTTTGTTAAATCATATCTCACTAGCTTGATTGGATAGACAAATGCAACCCCAAGTAATTTGAGTCACATCAATTGAAAAATAACAAAATTTAAAGGGCACTTTTTAACTAATTCAAGGATAAACATGTTTATCTTCATAGTTGTAAATCAATGAATGAGAATTAATATTCATAACTTCCTTGCATTTATAAATGCATCCCTTAACATGTTTACTTTTTCACTTTTACTTAATTTAATTGTATTAAGAAATTACCAACTGTACACTTGATTACCACATTTGAGTGATTAGAAGCACTCTTCATACCTCATTGTGATGTAGTTTACCACATTTGGGTGATTAGAAGCACTCTTCACACCTCATTGTGATGTAGTTCTCATTGTGATAGTGGGCTTAACCTATTTAATGTACGAGACGTGAAGCTTGAAGGATGTCAGGCGTCAATGAAAACCTGGCCTGGCCATTGGATGATTGGGAACCTGACCATACGTTTCTTTGTGCACACAAACCACTATGTGACCATTAAACGTTTCTATGCGCACAAACCTCGCCATGTCTGAGAGGCCTTCCACTCAAATATTTGGATGATTCGATTCTTACCTTTTCATAGGTTTCGAGTTCAAAGATTGTTATCTGTTTGTTATATGTATTTACAATTTTATCTGAAGGGTTAATACTTTTTATGAGTGATTAGATCTGGCGTCTTCCAAGGTTATGATTTTAGGTTTTTCTAGATGATAGGGGTGATGGTTTTTATATGTGATCATGTGATAAACTTGATCTCTGGAAAATTTTGTTCTCTAATTTAGATAATATGGAACAATTTATTTTGATTTTAATTCATGATCTGTGTCATGTCATGCAGAGTCTCGTCAATAGTTTTTGCGAAGATTTCCATATGAATATGGGTGGTTGGCTCTTCCTAGCATGGGGATGGGGATTTATATATTTTAAGAAATTTAATTAGGTGGAAAAAAGTATAGTAATGGGTACAATTAATTATTTTTTAATCTCAAATTTTAATTTGATTGTTAAGATTGAAGATGTTGGCATATTTTTAGTCCTCTCAAATCAATGAATGTAATTTATTTTTTAAAATTTTTTTATATTTTTAAATGCATCAATTAATCTATTTACTTTTTAACATTTATCTAATCATATTAAGAAATTAGTATATCAACATATGATTGCTAAGTTTAAATGATTAACCTTTAAAATTACCAAGTTTAGATTATTAGCAAACATTACTTTTCTATGTTTTCATGGATTTCCTAACTATCCCTGCATTTCATTCTCTACCCTGGATTTCATTCATTCTCTACCCCGATTTCATTCCGTGCGTGTCATTGTGTCTTTCATTGAGTGAGTGTCGGATGCATCCGTTCACGTTGAATGCAGCGAGGAAATGTTAATGGAGCGAGGTCATCCATTAACATTGAATGCACCTGGATGCAGGAGCGAGGTCAGCCATTAACAATGGGGTGAGGTCAGCCATTAACATTAATGGAGCAAGGTCATCCATTAACATTGAATGCACCTTGATGCAGGAGCGCAGAAGATTGCTGCAGCTGTATCGAGTATTCAGAGGTAAATGAATAATCATTTTGTGATGGGACTTCATTTTTATTTTTCATTTTCAAAAGTTGCTGAAAAAAGAATATCTTTGTTGAATTCTTTAGAGGAAAGAAAGTGATCTGGAAAATAGAGCGGATAGGATCCTTGTTCAACATATGAATAAAGCCTGGTTCGGATTTTTGGTCCAATTTTTTTTTTTTAAGCACAAATTTGTTTTTTCTTTAATGAATGAAGCAGAAAATAATCTGAAATCATTTTTGGTTGCATAGAATTAAGTAGTTAGTTGAAGTTTTGCTTCACAGATTTACCTTGTTTTTAAGAAATAAGCTTAAATTAATTAAATCTCTTAGATAATTTGGTCCTTGATTAGATAGAAGGCCGGTCCTTGATTAGATAGAAGGCCGGGATGTCCAGGAATAATGTTTCCGAAGACAAAGAAAATATAGCAGATTTTATTTATAAATCTTAATTAAGGTTTATGTTAAAATTTAGTTTAATAAATTAAATATAACTTTCGGAGTTCATCGGCCACAACTACAATTATGTGTCTGTGCTAGTTATGTTTATGAAAGAATTGCTGATAATGTAAAGCAATTTTGTTACTGCAATGCGGCCTTTTTACGTTTTTTTTCTCTTATTGCGGGTTTACTGGAGCCGCGATCTTTAGGTTTTAAGTTATTTACTGCTCCTCGAGTTAAGTAACCTAGTTTTTTTACTAGCTAGGGTTCGATGAAGAACCAATTCTGTTAAGATGGTCATTTTTAGGTTTTTTAATGCTCGTGGGTTTATTGAGTGGCGATTTTAGGAGCGGTGATTTTTAGGTTTTTTACTACTTGGGTTTAATTGAGCGGTGATTTTAGGTTTTTTACTACTAAATTGAGCGGTGATTTTAGGTTTTTTAAATTAAGTGTGCATTTATTGCTTTTTAAAATTGTCCATCAGGTTCTTTACCTGTTTTTTTTTTATCAGAATAGGTTCTTTACCGAATGTCTTTTATCAAATGTTGAAACGTTTCTGATTTCACTTTTCCAGTGCATTCTTATACTTATATTTCTACAACACCTATCATATCAATCGATGACATCTGATGATATCTTACTGAGATGGATAGGGGCAATGGCAGCCGAAGCATTCATTGAAAGTCAAGGTCGTACCACTCCTGCAGCCTAGTGATCTAAATGTTCCATGGTATCTTATCTTTGATCATAAAACAAAGTTGGTTAATGCATTCATTATGCTCCATAATGAAATGTTTCTTATGATTTTTGTTAATATCTTGTTTTTAGTTTTATTTTCAATACACAAACTAAAACCCAAACACAGCCTTCGAGGTGACACAAGCTATGGATGAGGAGAAGCAACATAAGCAAATGGAGCATTCAGATTAGAAAAACAAAATCGAGGTAATGCATTGTGTATGCTCCATTATTTCTTGTGTACATGAATGATTTTTATTAACATTTTACTGTCAGTTTTATTATTTGCCCATACATAGTTGTTTGGGCATCTTTTTGGATCCTGTGCTCAGAGGAATGTTGAGTTATGGCAGGTGGGACAATGAAACTAAAACTTCAACGCAACCTTCAAAGCAAAGCGACACAAGCGATGAAGGAGGACAAGCATCATAAGCAAATGGAACGTTCAGACTGGTAATATATATTTCTTATTCTTTTTTCTAAATCTAATGGATTGTAGCTTGGAACGTTGACTGGTAATATATATTTCTTATTTTTTTTTTTAAAATCTAATGGATTGTACCTTGCTGCTTAGATGAATGTTATCATTTCACATTAAATAAGATGAATGTTATCATTTCACATTTATTTAATTACATTATCAAATGACTGCATCTTTTTATTGTAAGTTATATTTTCCTTTCAATTATAATTCATCAAATAATAATAATAATAATTTATTTAACAAGACACCAAAGTGTATGAGACCTTTTCTTTTCAATTACAATAAGATATTAAGTTTTTAATAATGTGGCTTGAAATATCTAAGTTTTGGAAAAAAAATTGTAGCTTGAAATACCTGAGTTTTGGAAAAAAAAATTAATATTATGATACCAGCTTTCAAGTTTTAACAACTAAATAATATATGAAATTATATATATTAATAAATAAGATATACTATTTAATATTATTCTTCCTTCATCATTTTAAAATAATAATAGGATTGGTGTAAAACTTAAAAAAGTTATATATATTATTTATGTTTTTTCTAATATTATCTTCCACATGATATTTATATATGAGGGTATTTATATATGAGGGTGGGGATGCTAGTTAATATTAAAGAAAATATAAATATGTTTTCTTTAATATATTCTTCCATTTTTTATATTTTTTCTAATATATCCCTTTTCTCTAATATATCTCCTCACTCTCAATAATAATAATATGTATAATTATACATATCAATTGTTTATGATCTTTAAAAATATATATTAATAAATAAATGTTTTATGCTTTTTCTTATATATATATATATATATATATATATATATATATAAGTTTTTAACTTAATAAATGAATTAATTATAAATTTTTCAATATAATTAATTATGAATCAATACAAATTAATTAATAAATGTATAATACATCAATGAATTATTATTATCATTATTATGTGGGTTTAATGGTTAAGAATATGTGTTTTTCCTTAAAGGTTCAAATATAGAAAGAGATAGGATATGCACATAATAATTATATAATAATCATAAAATTATATAATAATAATCTGTTGATATTTTTTCATAATATTCCTATAATAGATTAAGATATATAATTCTATAAAATAAATTATAGAATATAATTAATACCCTAAAACATTTATATAATAATAAAAATTATTTTATCAATCTTAATATGTTAGTTTAAGGATATGAATCTAGGTTGGGAGGGTAACAATCATTCCTTCTAATCACCCAAGCTATATCTAATGGATATATACATATCTTTTTTATTTACTATTACTTTAAATTTTAGGAAACATTTTTTACTAAAATAACAATTTTGGACTAATGAAATTGTTGCATTGATTATAAAATGGATTCACTATCTTCAAATACTCCAAATGTGAGTGAATAAAAAAATGTTAATATTTGATATCTACACATCTATAAATCCAAATAATTTTTACTAGATTTCAAGACAAAAACACTAATTTCCATCCACCTTATTTTAATTAATAAAATAAAAATCAATATATACTTTTCAACTTCTAATTAAAAAATTGTAAAAAAAGATTCTAAATTTGAAGATTTTACATATATTATTTTATAAAATGATAATAATATATTTTTCAACTTCTAATGTAGGAATTGCAAAAAAAAATCTAAATTACATATATTAATTATTTTTATTTTGTAAAGTAATAATAATTTGAAAAATACTAAATTAATAAGTTTCTTAAATAAAAGTTTTTGTTTTGAAGCAAGAAAAAGTTTCACAATACTCATGGCTTTTTAAATAATCTAAAGATCATAACTTACAATTGCATCATTGTATATTAACAAAACATCACTATATATAATAGTTTTGTTATTGTTTTGGAAGTAAGAAAAAGTTTCACAATACTCATGGATTTTTAAATAATTTCAAGATCATAACTTACAATTGCATCATTGTATATTAACAAAACATCACTATATATATAATAGTTTGCTTTATAATAAGGCAAAATTACACTTTTATTAAAACTTTGGTTTTTAAGTAAGTTTTCTATAAGTTACTTATCATCATCCCATCCAACTCTGCTCAAATGAAAATTTTAAAATAATGTATTTTATATGACCAAAAAATATAACCATAGTTTGACACCTATACTAACATTTATATTGGGTGGTTGTTTTTTATATAAAATTTCTAAAAAAAAAAGATCAGTAAACAAAATGTTGAACCTGGTATGGATGAGAATTAACATTGAGTTTGTCTAGGAGGAAGGAGAATGGTCCCTTTTACGTCAGCTTCCTCAGGAGGTTTCGATGAATTCCAATTGTTGCTCACATCCACTGACAGGGAGATGCATTGTTCCAATAGCTCGAGGTGAAATTTGAGATACAGGATCTCACTACGAAGCTCAAAACTCAAATGTTGGATCGTGCTCAAGGATTTGAGGATGAGTTGAGAGTCCCCATCCATTGGAGGGTTGGGATGGCCAAAAGAAGGTGTGCCATGGGATCGGTTGGAGTGCCCGCGAGGAGGGCCCTATGGAGGACTGTTTGGAGAAGGCGAGCCTGACAAAGTTTTTGGAGCATAACCCAATGAATTGTTGATTTTTCAATAAGCAAGTTTAAGCATGAAGTTCATTCCATTTTTAGCATTTAACCATAACCATTAATGTTGCATCAAACAAGATCACAAGAAGAGGCACCATGCACAAGAACACAAGAAGTATCCTGGGAAACCCTTCTCAACAAGGGAAGAAAACCAGCCAGATCCTTTGCTATATTCTTCAAGAGAAAGACCTTCACCACCAAGAATACCTATCACACAAGAGGGTTCTCAAACCCTAGAATACTATCACCCAAGAGAGGTGCGCACTTTTCCCAAGAAGGCGTACTTGCCGAAATTTCCAAACTCACATGAAGATATGATTCCTCAATGGGGAATTTACCTTTACTTATACTAGAATTAGCTTGTCAACATAAGTGTCTATTGGCACAACAGGGCCGACCTCACTAGCTTATAATATAATTAATATTAACCAAATTAATTATTGTTTACATTAATTACCAGTCACATTAAGATGGGGCCGACCTGTACCCTTTATATTACAATTAGGGTTACAGGCAGGTATGACTCTTGAACAATATAGCAAGGGATCTTATACAGCCACTAGTGTTCCTCCACTAGGGGCACATCCATAGGGATGTCCATATCTCTAGCTCATTGCATTACACAGAAGAACCACTTCTTCACTAGTGCTCAACCACTAAGATCACATTCACTTGTGCTCATCCACAGGCACGTCCACTCAATAGATATTATTTACCACTGCATTACAAAGGAGAGTCATCTAGATTTTCTCGTCAACTCTTCCACGCAGAGGAGGCTAATACATCATCTTCATTTATGTTCTCATGACAATGCACCCAACACTTTGGGATTTCACACATTCACCTTGTGCTCAGCCACGAGCATGTCCAACTCTGCAGATCACCTTTCTCACTGCATTACACATGAGAATCATCTGGAGTTCTTATCAACTCTCTGTATGGAGGAGGTCATCTCTATGTTCCAGCTCTGTCTTAGATAGGAACCACACACCCTTCTAAGGGGCTTTCTGTGAGGTTTGTAAGTTGGATAATGTCTCACATAGCTACAATCATCAACATTCCCTCCCATCTAGGGAGGCATTCTTCATCATGCCAAGTCTCACATGGATTTACTTTGAACTTTGTCTTGGATGGAGTCATCAACACTCCCTCTCAACTAGGGAGGCATTCTTCACCAAGTGAGTTTGGTGAAGATGTCTGCAATCCGCTCATGTGTAGGAAGGTACTGCATGTGTACGATTTTCCTTAGAATCATATCTCTGATATAAGTATATTTCATCTCATCGTGTTTCGATCCATCAGGAAACACTGGGTTCTCAAGGAGCTTTACACATGACTCTTAGTTATCATCATAGGATCTATCTCATGTTCAAGTAAATATGTCAGAAGCTTGTGAAGCCACATGAATTCTCTCATTTGATGCTATATACTTTTCTTCTGTGGTACTCAAGGCCACAAAGTTTTGTTTCCTGCTGCATCGTGAATTCATGGAAAACTTCACGTTAAGACAAAAATCGGATGTGCTCTTCCAGTCCACTGTAATTTTTCTTCTCAATCTAAATCGACATATCTTGCAAACTTAAGTTCACACTGGAGGCATATCTCAGGCCATATCCAACTGTGCCTCGTATATATCTCAATACATGTTTTGTTATTGTCTAGTGAGTTTGTCGTGGTTGACTCATGAAATGACTAAGAACACTCACTGCATGGCATGAATCAAGTCTGGTGTTAACCAGATACATCAGTGATCCAATGAACTGTGGATCAATCTTGTATAAATCATCATCAATATTTTTATTTAAATCCATTAGGGTGGATTGTTCATTCTTGTCATACTGAACTTCTTTAATATTTTCACTGTATATTTTCCTTGACTCCGGAAAATATCATTGGTCCTCTGTCATACTTATTGTCCCAAGAAGTAGTGCATCATACTCATATTCTTCATCTCGAATTCATAAGTCAAGGATTACTTGTATCCAACAAAAAGGTTTTCTGATAGGTCATCAAAATCAGGCTCTCATCACCAACACTGTAATAATATAGGTTTGGATCAACAACACTCTTGATGAAATACAAACTCATCAAGAATCTATCTATATGATATAGTTTCCAAGTCATGGGATGGTAGTACGGATGGAAGTGTATCAGGTTTACTGGATCAAGTGTCTCATCATAGACAACTCCCTCTATTTGTGAGAAACCTATGGCTATATATCTTGTTTGTATTTCTCGACACTTCCATCAGCTCCATGCTTGATCTTATAGCTCCACTTGGAAGTTACCATAAACTTCCCTTCTGGTCCCTGAATAATATCTTATACACCATTATTTAAGATATATTGGTATTCTTCTATTATGGAATCTTGCCATACTTGTTCTCTTGTTGCTTCTCTAAGACAAGGAGGCTTAGCATCAATGAAGTGGATCATGACTAAAGGATAGCTTGAAAATCTCTTGTGCTTTCTCGGGATGTGACTTGAGAGGCTTGTATGTTTCTCTGCCTCTTGCAGAGTGAGTCTAGGTGGGCCTTTTATTACCTACTGGAATATCTTTGAACATATCAATTGGATCAACTAGAATAGTGTTTGTCTCCCTCTGAACTGCTGAAGGGGGAGAAGGTATTGTCTCGCTGTCAATCTCCATCTGGGATTATCTGGGTTTATTGAATGGGTATCTCTTCTTTAAGGACAACATCTATGTTTTTATCGCATAATAATAAATCAAATATGGTTTGGACTCCTATACCAGGGATAATGGTCCAATTCTTTGAGGGCTCCCATACTAGGGATTATATCCTTCATTTATTAAAAATGAAATCAACTATAAATTTAAAGATCAATTGATTTACTTGGTTTGTAGTCAAGATTTTAGAGGAAGTACTTCTCCTCTCTCTTATCTTCATTCTTTTGAGGTGGATCTGGATCGATGTCAGCGGTAGAAGCATATTGTCTTCCCTTCTTCCTGGTTGGACAACTCTTTGCATAGTGTCCATATTTGTCACATCTGAAGAACTGAATTTCTGAAACATCTCTTCTTTGATAACCTGGATTTGATGAAGACTTTTAATCTTTGAATGTTTGTCTGAAATTTCTTTTGAATTTTCCTCATTTCTTTGTATGAAGTGCAAGAGCATGATTTTCTTATAAGGAATCTTCCACTCCTCTATTTCTAAGTCTAAGTTCTTCTTGAGTACAATATGTCCATAGACGATCAAAGGTTGGTATAGCTTCTCTTCCACTGATACTCTAAAGAAAAGGATCCCATTATTTTGGAAGGTTGTTGAGAGTGGTTAAGGCAAGTTCTCTATCAAACATGATTTCTTCAATGGTTTCTAGTTGTTCTTTAATCTCTGAAATCTTCATAAAGAAGATGGAAAATGTGTCACCTTTCATCATCTTGGTACTTTGCAGTTGGCTCTTCAAGGTAAGAGCTCTGAGGGTGTTGTCACTTTCAAAAATTTCTTTTCATGCTTCATACATATCATAAGTTGCCTTCAGGTTGGCAATACAAGGTAAGATATTATCTCTTACTGAGTAGATGATTAATTTTCTTGCTTTGACATCTTCTTCCTGATCTTCTTCTCTACATGTGTAGCTGTGTCTGGTAGGGTTTTAGTTAGCACATCCAAAAGGTCATATTCTTTAAGGGTGACCTGAAGCCTCAATTTCCAGGAGTTGAAGTTGCTTGCTCCATCAATCCTATCTTCTACTAAGGCTATGTTCTTCATTTGTTTGGTTTCTTCAAACTCTCGCTAACTGGATTTTGAAAACCTAATGATTAGGTTGAATTAGTAACCTTGGATTATGTTGAACTTATGACTACCAAAAATCAACTTGATATTGTCACATAGATGCTTGCTAAAAATGTTTCTTCAAGAAGTTCCAGAAATCTAAGATTAGGATTCTGCAAGAAATTTCTGCACCCTAGAAACCCTAGGGCCAAAAAATCAAAATCTTGAGAATTTGATTTTAAGAGCTTCTAGGGATGCGCTGGAGGAGGTGGTACTCTTCTATGCCAAAAATAGCCCCAATGTCCAAGTATTTAGGTCTATAACACCACATAAAGGAGGGTCGTATGAAATTTTATGGAAACCCTAGGAGGGTTGTACAGATTTGCAAAAGTGAGAGGAGACTTGGTAGATGCTTGTGAAATGAGTTCTTTCAAGACCTATTCTATGATACAATGTTGATTTTTCAATAATAAAGGTTAATCATGAAGTTCATTCCATTTTTATCATTTAACCATAACCATTAATGTTGTAGCAACCAAGATCACAAGAAGAATCACCATGCACAAGAACACAAGAAGTATCCTGGGAAACCCTTCTAACCAAGGGAAGAAAACCCAGCCAAATCCTTTGCTATATTCTTCAAGAGAAATACCTTCACCACCAAGAATACGTAGCCCACAATAGGGTGCTCAAACCCTAGAATACTAGCGCCCAAGAGAGGTGCACACTTTTCCCAAGAAGGTGTACTTGCTGAAATTTCCAAACTCACATGAAGATATGATTCCTCAATGGGAAATTTGCCTTTACTTATACTAGACTTAGTCTATCAATAGAAGTGTCTATTGGCACAACAGGGCCGACCTCACTAGCTTGTAATATAATATAATTAATATTAACCATATTAATTATCTTTTACATTAATTACAAGTCACATTAAGATGGGGCTGACCTGTACCCTTTACATTACAATTAGGGTTACAGGAAGGTCTGACTCTTGAACAATATAACAAGGGATATTATACACCCACTAGTGTTCATCCACTAGGGGCACATCCATAGGGATGTCCATATCTCTAGCTCACTCAATTACACAGAAGAACCACTTCTTCACTAGTGGTCAACCATTAGGATCATGTTCACCTGTGCTCGTCCACAGGCACGTCCACTCAACAGATCTTCTTTCCCACTACATTACACATGAGAGTCATCTGGAGTTTCTTGTCAACTCTTCTTCTTAGAGGAGGCTAATACATCATTTTCATTTCTGTTCTCATGACGATGCACCCAACACTTTGGGATTTCACACGTTCACCTTGTGCTCAGCCACATGCATGTCCAACCCTATAGATCGACTTTCTCACTGCATTACATAGGAGAATCATCTGGAGTTCTTATGAACTCTCTGGATGGAGGAGGTCATCTCTATGTTCTAGCTTTGTCTTAGATAGGAACCACACACCCTTCTCAGGGGATTTCTCTCAGGTTTGTAAGCTCGAGAATGTCTCACATAGCTGCAATCATCAACATGAATTTCCATGACGATCAAACCACTCAATTTTACATCTCCCATCTAGTGGATGTATGACCATTGTATTGCTGGTGAGTAGAGGCCGAGTTGGGTGAATTATCTGAACGTTGCCTTTTATTGTTTGAACTATCTCTGTGTAGTGTTGCAATATCTTGTGAGGGAAAGATCATCCCAAGTGCTCTGTTCTATTAACGTTTCGGAGCGATGACATAGAATTTCCCACACCCTTACACCTAGTTCGAGGATCAATAAGCCACGTGTCTAAATCCATGCCTTGGATAGCACCCCATCCGAGGGTTATTAAAAACTTATAAACCTTAGATAATTAACATTTTTCTTAGGTAATTAACCTATGTTCTTAAATATAAGAAAAGGAAACACAATTTAATATTATAAAAATATTAAAAACTTCTAAATTTTTTATTAAAACTTCTTATAAATTTAAAGAAGAATGAATGATATAACCATGATGTTCAAGTCCACTTCAATATTTCTATCCAGATATTTAATGAGCATGAAGCTCGAAAAAGAATGACCTAGTCCTTGAATAAATTACAACAAATATATGCTAAATCAGCATGAAGCTCGAAAAGGAATGACCCAATCCTTGAATATATTAGAACAAATATATACTAAAAATAATGATAACTTTATTATCGTGAAATGCATTTTTTAATACTATATATAAAATATTTGTTGTGAAATAAATAATGATAAGTGCTATTATCATGAAACGCATTTTTTAAGTGGTTGGTGTTGCGGCTGGTGAATGCTGAAAGTTATACGAACAACATTTTGGTAAATTGAAATGCAAGGACAACTGAAACGCATATAGAGCTGACAAAATCCAAAAGTTAATTTTAAATGTGGACGTGGCAATCATATGGTGGTACACTAATTTCTTAATATGATTAGGTAAATGTTAAAAAGTAAACAGGTTAACTGATGCATTCAAAAATACAAGGAAGTTATGAAGAATAAGTCACATTCATTGATTTGACAGGACGACTAAGAATATTCCAGCATTTTCAATTGTTAACTATGATTAGAATTTTAAATTAAAAAGTGATTAATTGTACCCATCTCCAATAGGTATAGGCCTTTCCACTTAAATATTTATTTTGTGTTTAAATGAAAAACATAATTTAATTTAAAATCAAATAAATAATAATTTTTTAAATAGAAAAATATTGATTTTGTTAGATAGTTTTTTTTTTTTTTAAAGCAAAGATTACTTTTCAAATTTCTTTCACTCCGTTTTATTTTATTAATGCCTATTCAGTTAAGCCAACAATATTTAATATGCTTATGCTCAGAATGTGTGCAAAACAGCCAGAAAAACATATAACGGATTAAATACTGCAAAAATTTTAGAAATTCAGTGGAAAAATGAATGTCTATGTTAAATGGGTTTTTTTTTATTATTATTTTTGAAATTCAATTAGAGAAAAAACGAATGTTTATGTTAAATGTTTTATTTTTTTGAGTTTTTATAAATATATTTTTTCATGTTTACGTTAAATGTTTTATTTTTTTGAGTTTTTATAAATATATTTTTTCATTATTAAAATTTGATAAAAATTTGTTAAAATTTTAGATTTAAGTAATTACATTCATTTTCAAATTATTAAATTTATTTATACATTTAAAAATATAATTTAAAATAAAATGATGATTTAACAAGAATATCATATCTGTATCTGTTTAGAAGTTCAAAAAAATCGACAACTCCGTTAAAATTTTGGTAGATATGTTATATTCGGCTCAACAGCGATCACAGTTGGTAGGGAATAGGTTGGGAATAAAGCTACATTATCGGCTCTCAGCATTTTTTTACTTACAATACCAGACAAAGCTTTTCCTCGATAAAGGTCCGTTGCAATCATTCCTCATTGTCGCTCACACGTCGTATAGGTTTACTGTCGCTCACAACGTCATGAAACTCAAGTTCTTCTTGCTTTGGCCATGAAAAATGATTCTGAATGACTGGATGCTCATTCAAATGTCTAATATCATCCTCCCACAGAGACCCATAGAAAACCTCCGTAGTCTCAGCATAGCCATACACGGGATCAGAATACATAATATGCGGCATTGAATCTCCAAAGATATCGTTGATCATGATTCCGAGTTCATGAGGAGTAATAAGGTCTGCAAAGAAACCAAGCTCTGCGCCAACATCGTCGTAATACGTGAAGTCCGGCGTGACCCAGATCGCTTCAGTGCTCCCGCGTGCAATTAATCGGCCTTCCTTAATTGAACCCATCTGATCAGAACTGGAATCAATATTATAATCTGTCTGGGCCTTCAACGGAATTCCATCTTGCAGAGAATTTATAATCCCGTTGATCCCAACGTCGGTCTCGTCTGGGTTACTGTCATTGTTATCCATATTATCGATCTTCTCGAGCAACGACATAGGACTGTGTCATGAGCCAACGTTCTGCTATTGGTTCGCTTCGCGTCTGGGAAAGAGATTCCACCATTCCAAAAATCATCTCTCCCTCGCTTACTCTGATAAACTTGCAAAATTCCACAGAAAAGAACAGAGAGCTTTGCAAAATTCGGCTGAGAACGTCTAAAGGTATCGGTTGAGAACTGTGTTACAATATAAAACGTTTGTGGTAATCTGAAAAGTTTGGCTATATTAGGTTGATAAATAAAATGTGTGGCAATTACATATCCGCACAGTAATTTTTTATATGCACATCTGGTAGATACTTCACATTTTTGTTTTTGATAGTCTTAAAGTGTTCGAGAATCTAGGGAGTGTGAAGGTAGAGAAATATGTGACAACCCTAAGTTTTATAAATAGTTTGTGTGGAATACCAAGGATAATATTATATGATGACCATTTGAGAGCCTACCTTGTGATATTCGAAAATGTTATGAAAATAAGATTTACATCATCTACATCAATACAAATAGACTATTTTTATGGTTTGAAGTGGATAGAGCTTGAAAAAAAATTCTCATAATTGTCAACTATCAGTTTTCAATATATGAAATGCCAAACATATCTTAGGATGACCCTTTTATATGTACCTAGAAAAAGATATTTGATATTTTTTACGAGTGGGAGAAGTAATTGTAGTTGAAATTTTAATGCTGAAACAGGTTGTGTGTGTTTATGGAGGGAAAAGATGTGATGTGGATCATGGAAAAACTTGATATAGAGGAGATAAGAGGGAAGGGATGGAGATTGATGGGTAATCATTTCTATATTTATGCATCACTTTGATCTTTTGATTTGTAATGGTACACCACATTTTATCGGAGCAAGAGGATATCCTTGTCAAATGCAGCAAGGAGTGATTGTATTACATTATTTAATAGCACAAGAGAGAACAATTTAGAGATGAATACCTTCACAATTGAGATTAAGCTTTGAGAATCCCCAAATATGTCCATTTTCTTTTCCTTTAATAGCATGGTTAAAGAGAAAGACATATAGTAATTAAAAATCATAAAAAGATTAAACTACCAAAAACAATGGTATTTCTCCAATAGGTAAAAATGGAAATTGAGAATGTCAAATGGCCTTTTAGTTTCAAAGAAAGGAGAAAGATTTAATAAAACAATGGTCTTTCTCCAATAGGTAAAAATGGAAATTGAGAATGTCAAATGGCCTTTTAGTTTCAAAGAAAGGAGCAAGAGGATATCCTTGTCAAATGCAGCAAGGAGTGATTGTATTACATTATTTAATAGCACAAGAGAGAACAATTTAGAGATGAATACCTTCACAATTGAGATTAAGCTTTGAGAATCCCCAAATATGTCCATTTTCTTTTCCTTTAATAGCATGGTTAAAGAGAAAGACATATAGTAATTAAAAATCATAAAAAGATTAAACTACCAAAAACAATGGTCTTTCTCCAATAGGTAAAAATGGAAATTGAGAATGTCAAATGACCTTTTAGTTTCAAAGAAAGGAGAAAGATTTAAAAAAATCTTGTGGTACATGTAAATGAGAAATGCTCTCAATATGGAAAGAGAAAACAGAGTCAAAGATGTCATAATGGATGGTATGAGGCAGAATGCAACTTGTCTTGAAAAAGACTACTAAGTAATAGTGTAGATGAGGGGACAACAAATGATGTATGCTAAAAAGACAATCGTGGAGGAAAACATTATCCTTTAGATAGGAAAAAGAAAGAGGAGCTATTTGACATCTTAACACATAATCCATTTTTGGGGGGAATAAGTTAAATTCATGAAGCTCATATCCAAGTGAGATAAATGAGGAAGAAATGATAACATATGTATGTGAACTTTATGTGAAATACATTAATGGAAAGGATTCCAACATAAATTTCTTAGGAAAGAAACAAATTTATTTCAAATGAAGATATAGAGATAGGAATTAAACATCTTTCCAAGGGATAGACACTTGATCCTCGTGGATTAATACTTGAAGTGGTCAAATAAAGAGGTCCACTTTTGCATGTTACAATGCCCAATGATATATTCAAGCAAGCCATATTGCATAGGTTTCTTTCATATTGGAAGGTTAGTAAAGTGATACCAGTTCAGACTGTCCCAGAGAGCTCACAGCGTAGAACGTTTGGATTATACTTTTTTTTGTATGAATAAATATAAAACCTTTGGAGTAGTCTTTTACAGAGAAAAAATCGTTTGTATACTTGTACAGTGAAGCTTTAATACCTAGTGGTTTGGTCATCAGTTTTAAACTTTCAATGATGAAGAAATTGGCAGAGACTTAATTTACATTTACAGAACTCCGGTGGTACGTCGACCACAGAAAATTTTCATTTCCCGTTCAGTCTCCTCGCTTTGAAAAAGTACACTTCCTTCACATGTGTTGAGCTACTTGTCTGATAAACGTTTCTGTGAAGTTGTTCATTTAAGAGTTGCAGCCTGCAGCATTTGACCCAAAGAATGATATCTGATCAAACGACGCAGAGTGAGAAAACGGATCAAACAGTTTGGTAGATATACAAATGTCTACCGGACCAGGATGAAAAACCGGCCATGGTCACCGCCTTGCTTTATGGACGACCCAGAACAGAACCACACCCAATTGCCGCTTGAATGGCAGAAGGCGGTTTCGTGGCAGCATGGTATATAAGCTACACGAAGGGGGCCAATTTCTTTTTCTGAGTTTTTTTTGGCTGGTCCGGTCTGCATGCGGGGCCTATAATTGAAGACCGGTCTGTACTCTACGTCAGATTATTTATATACATTAAATTTTGGAGTATGCTAATTTCGGAACAATCTCTTGAGCTTTTTAGTTAAAAAAAAATTGTGCTTGAATTCTGTCAAGGGATAGTATGAGTTCCGTAATTATTTTAGGGGTTTTGTTCCATTTAAAATCAATTTAAATATTTAAAAAATTAATCAAAGTTTTGGATTGGTTAAACATTTAAAAATAAATGGCTGAAAAACCGTTTTAGATTGGTTAAAAATTTAAAAATAAATGACTGAAAAACCTGTTTAATAAATAACTAACACAACTTCTAAATCGCGGTTGGAAAACGCCAAAAAGTATCTGCTGTAAAATTCTAAGCCCAATAAAAACCCCATAATAAAATTCACTCACTAGCCTATTTGAATAAGGTGAGTATCCATAACAAAAGCCTGATAGATAGCAGGCTTTTGTTCTATTTGAGTGAACTATTACAAATATTATAACAAATGGCTCGAAAAAGTAATTTTGAAGTGAGGAGACTAGTGATCCACCCTAGATGTTTTGAAATGAAGAACATGTGATAAATAAACACTTCGAACAAAAAGACAAGGTGCAAACTTGTATCCGAGTAACAGTGGCGTCGAAAAC
>JASDQU010439643.1:43386-54518 GCA_032191745.1 Picea mariana
GTGCAAACTTGTATCCGAGTAACAGTGGCGTCGAAAACACTGGTTGATGACGCAACATGTCATTACCACGATATTTTAAAAGCATTTCTCAGAGCACTGCAGATCGCATGTGTGTTTGTTGAATAGAATTCCGTATATATATATAACATAGTCAAATTAGGTACAACCGAGTCGAGGTAAAAACCATCGTGCAACGTTTAAAGCGTATCCCAAACTCCATGTCTATTGGTGACCAAATTCTACAGGACGAAGGTCAAAATGATCTATTGTAAAAACAATAAACGCTGACATTTCGTCAAATGCCATGCCTGACGCGTGGTGGCTTTTTATTTTTTTAAGATCCCGAATGAATGCACCAGGCATTGACTCTCGATCGAATTGTTTCTCTCTATATATATCAATTCATTTGCTGTGCTTACAAACATTTCTGGAGCGTCCGGTGTGTCTTTCATTACAAACACGCTGCGGTACAGTAAACGTGTTAGTGTTATTCTTTAAACTTTTGGAAACATGAATGGACGGGAACAGAAACGGCTTGGAGGTGATCCGCATGTAAAAAAAAATTGGCTAAATTACTTGGTAATTAAACATGGTCCAGAAAATGAAACGCTCCACTTTGTAATAAAATTTTAATTATTGTTAATTACTCAGACGTGGCAATTAGCTAGCCACCATAGTAAATTTTAAATATGATTAAGTAAAAGTAAAAAAATAAACATTTAAACTGATGTCTTTATAATAGTGAGGAAGTTAGTGGTTGAAATCTCAACCATTGATTTATTAGGACGACTAAGAATATTCCATCAATATTTAATCTTGTCCATACAAAACTGATTAAACACTAAAACCCTATTAAATGTGCCCATTGTCAATAGATATACGCCTTTCGGCGTAACTAGCACAGCCACGAGTTTGGCTGGTGAATGTCAAAAGACTTAAGGCGGATAAAAAAACTCAGCCAGATAATGAAACTCTCAGTGAGTCAGATAATGAAATTTGGGGACAGTTGAAGAATTCCAAAAGTTAATCATTTAAACGTGGCAATCATATGATGTTACAGTAATTTCTTATATGATTAGGTAAATGTTAAAAAGTAAACAAGTTAACGGATGCATTTATAAATGCAAAGAAGTTATCAACAATAAATCTGACCCATTGATTTTGGAGGACGACTAAGAATATGCCAGCATCTTCAATGCATAACCATCAGATTAGAATTTAAGATTAAAAGATCATTAATTGTGCCCATCTCCAATAGATATACGCCTTTCGGCGTAACCAGATATAAATGAAGTATGAGTACCGATGGAATTTAGGTGTTGTATAAACTTTTTAGGTTATGGCATTTTTTATTGGAATTCTACAATTAGCACACTAGCTAACTGGCGGCTGAGAACGCCGAAAGGTATCGGCTTAGAATGTGTGCTTTCAATATAAAATGTTTGTGGTAATTCGTCTGTGCTAATATGAAATGTTTGGTTGCATTAGGTTGATAAATGGAACGTGGCAATTACATATCGTTACATTAATTTTTTAATGTGATTAGGTAAATGCTAAAAAGTAAACATGTTAACGGCTGCCTTGATAAATGCAAAAAAGTTATGAACAATAAATCTGACCCATTGATTTTGGAGGACGACTAAGAATATGCCAGCATCTTCAATGCATAGCCATCAGATTAAGGTTTAAGATTAAATAAGGTTAAAAGATCATTAATTGTACCCATTTGTCAATAAATGTCCCTTTAGACTTAACTAAGAAAAAAAAATGACTATTATAAAATATTTTTATTTTTTAATTTTTAAAATTATTTTTTATTTAACAATGCTTTTTATTATGATATAAAATTAAGTATATCTAAAATATTAATCAATAAAAGAAAATAAAATAAACTAAGTTTTTTTTTAAGACATTGAAATTTTATAAAAAAAACTTAAAACAATTAGACAATACAAATATTTTATATAATCAAAAAATATTTTTTAAATTATAAAATTCAACTTTAAATCAAAATTATAAATTTACTAATTAATTTAATTTAAAATATTAATCAATAAAATAAATGATATTTTATACAAACAAATAATATTTTTTTAATTATAAAATTTAATTTTAAAATTAAAATTATAAATTTACTAACTTCAATACAAAATTAATTTCCACCATGTGTTGAGCTACTTCCCTGATAAACGTTTTTGTGAAGTTGCTCATCTAAGAGTTGCAGCCTGCAGCTTTTGACACAAAGAATGGTATCTCATCAAACTAAGGAGTGAGAAAAGGGATAATCGGAGGTGAATAGAATTACATGCATTTGTGGTTTGAATGGATTTAAACTTGTTATCTTTTAGGAAGAAATACATGTTCTTAATGATAGTTAATTAATAGTCATACACTTGTGGAATATTTTTATGTTTTTAATTTTTAAAATTATTTTTTATTTAACTATTTTCTTTATAATTATATAAAATTAGGTATATTAAAAATATTAACCAATAAAATAAAATAAGATAAATAATATTTTCATCACAGTGTTCCAAAACTTTTTCACTAAACTAAATCAATTTCTACATTTAAAAATATAATTTAAACAAAAACAACAAAATGTTTTGATTTCCTATAGATTTATATTGCTAGATTCAACCAAAATTTTTTAAATAAACCCATATTTTAAATAATCAAAATATATTTTTTTAATTATAAAATTCAACTTTAAAATAAAAATCATAAATTTACTAACTAATACAAAATATTAGTTTTATCTAAAATATTAATCAATAAAATAAATGATATTTTATATAATCAAAAAATATTTTTTAATTATAAAATTCAACTTTAAAATTATAATTATAAATTTACTAACTAATACAAAATTAGTTTTATCTAAAATATTAATCAATAAAATTAAGTGATATTTTATATAATAAAAAAAAATTATTACAAAATTCAACTTAAAATTAAAATTATAAATTTACTAACTAATACAAAGTCAAACAAATTTTACTCCTATTGAATTATTTTAATCAATAAAATTAAATGATATTTTATATAATCAAAAAATATATTTTTATTATAAAATTCAACTTTAAAATTAAAATTATACATTTACTAACTAATACAAAGTCAAACAAATTTTACTCCTATTCAATTACAATATACCTTATCTTATAACAAATATGTCATAATCCGGGTGCCACATGGCCAATACAGTCAAGATAAGGGAGAGCTGGTAGGGACGAGGGGCATTATAACCATGGGTTAGAGGTCATTTTGGTTGGCTCGTCTTCTCTCACCTCTCCAATTTGAACCTTTGCTTCTGCTTACTTGAACATCATGGCCTAGCCAAAGGACTAGGCAGGAAGTGGGACGGTATTCCTCACAAGTTTCACTAGAAATTGTTAGTTATGATCCTTTAATTGAAGATTATTAGTTCGGTTGGCTTTGTCTTAGTAGACATTATGCCTGTGTATGGGAGGAGGCTTTGAAAACATCATAAGGTGAAGTTTAATTTCTTATTGTTATTCCCTATTCCTCAAACTCGATCATGCGAAAAGGTTTGCAGTTGCGTGCTCTTGATATTTTGAGTGGTTTCAATAGTGGGAGCTTGTCATGTAGAACCTGGGGTATCATGGCTCCAAGAAAGCGAAAGGTCGAGTCAAGCATGGAGAAGAAAACAAGGGCATCCCTCACTACCGAGGATGTTGTGCACTACCAATTCAATATTGACCTCGTCGACAAGGAATCAATGCCAGTTCTAAATGATGGGGTTCGAGCTGTGAGGAGACATACTACAGACGAGGTGGTTGATAGACAGGTGGGGAACATTGACCCTGATCTAGGGTGCACCAAAAACGGGGACACTAAGTTCCACCGGATTATGGAGCTCTATTGGCACATTAAGGCAATGGTGGTGCAAGGAATGAAGTCGTGGGAGCTTGAACAAAGGAAATTATTACAGAGGATGGATGCTCTGGAGCACTAGTGTAGTCTTTTGATTACCATGGTCGTATGGCTAGTAAGGAAACATGGTGGTGTTTTCCAAGTTATCAAGGACAAGGACAATCCCTCGATCTCTTGACCTCATTGTCCTCATCAGTCACCGACTTCGTCTACTGATGCTTAGCCCAAGGGGGATCCCCAGGTTCATGTTTTAGATGAGTGATGATCTTGTTTCTATTATGAGCTTTTATTGTTTGGGTTTGATAGCTTGTTCTAGGTTTAAGTGTAGTTTTGGCTCTTGTTGTTCCTAAGATTACTCTTAAAGCTCAAAAGGTAATGTCAAGGCATCATGAATATAAAGGAAATTTTTGAAAGGTGCTTTTTCCTCTGTTAGTTATATAAGAATTAATGCTCAAATGAAAATAATGACAAAACAGGTCAGAGGTCGCAATTTGTTGTCTGAGTCGATTTATAAAATCAAATGATGTGAGGGAAACATACAAAATTGTTAAACAAAATGAGGCATTAATGCAAGATGAATCTTACCTTGTTCAGAGTAGAATAAATTAAAGAATGCACCCTTGAAAGGATATGAGATATAGTAATCCAAGTAGCTCACAGGTCTTGTATTTACTTATAGCAAATACAGAGGAAAAATTGCTTGATTATCAAACAACTGATAAAATGTGACTACAGTAGTAGTAGTACTAAGTTTCAATCACTCACTTATCAAGGAATAACATAAGGAAAACTAGAAATATGGAATACAAGAGGAAAACATAACTCAAACTTCACAAAAATTGGAATCCTTGTTTGCCCTTGTATTAATTCTCACAAAAGGAGAGTTCTCTCTATTACAATCGACAAGAAGCAGACTGTGTTAAGTCCTTAAAATATGCATTTATACAAAAATGATCTCAACCCTAGGCGGTTGGCATTCTCATAATTCAAAAACAGTAAATATTATAATATGTGAAATTTGAATAGTTTCATTTGCATCTTCTCTGTCTCTTCGCCTGTTGGCAGAGACATTTATTCTTCTTGTCCTCTAGATCAAAAACAAGCTCAAAAACAACTGCCCTTTAATCATGACCTGTGTGAATGGTATGCACACGTTGTCTCATTTTTTCTCAGATGTGTTGGCTTTTCCTTGCTCGACACACTAAACACATCTGCCTACAAACTGCACCACTAACCTGGAAGGCTTTGTTGTGTCATTCGCCTCAAAAGCATATAACTTATTTTCTATGTGAGGTAGTCTATCTTCCATTCTCCTGGCTTCTAAAGATATAGACTGTAGCTGCAGACTAGGATTGAATATCCACTCATTAATCTAGATAATGTCAATTTGTTTCAATTCCAGGATTGTGGCCTGGGCTTCTTCCATGCTCGTCTTGGAATGAAGTTGATTCTTTGCAATATCAATTTTCCTCAGGGCTTCAGAGATACTGTCTATTTCAATGTCCAATGACTCTTTATCGAGTGAGGAACATGTCTCTTCACAATATTTCTTCACTTACGAGGCTAACCTTTTACTTTCAACTAAATTGGCCTCCCAGGTTTTCAGTATTATATCAACTAGAGTTTGCTTTGAAAGAGACAATCTAGTGTCCCTGGCTACTACATCCTTTGTTGTTGATAAAATGGACTCTTGGAATGTAACTCGAGCTACAATGGCCTCTCTCTCGTTTAGGTGAATGTTATTTAAAGAATGGTCTGCTGCTCGATAATAGTTTTGAACAACTTCTACTTTAGTCAAACGGTTTTGTTGGGTTGATTCCAACTTCTCATGCACCTCCAATGCCTGGGTTTGGAAAATCGCCATATCCACTGTCATGTTCTCAATCAAGTTTACTTTAGCCTACAATTGTTTAACCAACTCTTCCTGTTTAATGGCTAGTTCTCTACTTGCCTATGAATTTTTATGCATTTCATCAAGACTGATTTTGAGTTGTTGGATTTCCTGTGTGTCACAAGCTCTGATCTTCTCAAAAGATTTATTCATCTCATTTCTCACACTTCATTCCACAATATTAATTTTGTTTTTCAACTATTTCACCAACAGATTTTTCTGCTTTAGTTGTTCTTCTAGACTCTCAACTGAACATTGATTTGTTGTGGCAAAAGCTCCCAACGTGCCTCCCACTTCCATAGAAAATTTTTCCTTCTCTAAGGCATGACCATCATATAGCACTCTGTGTCTCTTGACAGTTGAACCCTCCTTTTGGTGCATTTCTCAGTTTACCACAACCCTCCTCTTCTTGTTGTAGAAGAAGTCGAAAGGGGGAATTTATTCAACCAAAATAGGAGTGATATCCTCTATAAAAATGAATTCGACATTCGGGTTCCCCCTACTGGACTGTAAAGGTGTGACTGATTTGATAGGGATGCCTATCTCAACGGATGGTTGTTGCCCTGCTGTGTTTTTAGTCGATTTGTCTGGTGTGGAAAGTGATTTATCTTCACCTTTTTCTATCAAAACTTCGGCTTGAGATTTAGTTTGATTATCTGGTAGATTTGATGATGCAATATTTTCTTTCTATGTCATAACCTCTATTTTCTCCAAATTTCCGTGAATGTCTCATCCACTAGAACTTCCTGTTTCTAATTTCCAGGTCACAACTTCCTGTGTGGTTGGAGATGTTGGGGCTCCTCCCTGTAAGACTTTAGGCAAGCTATTTCTTCGATGTATTTGAAAATTATAGAACTCACATAATTCTTCTGGAGCCAGAGTTTAGACTCAGCACAACACTTCTTGATAAGATCTCGCTCCTTGGAATATCTCATCCTGTGGGGAGTCTTCATGCTCGTATCTTTTCATATTGTAATGATCCATGTGATTTCCTACGATCTTCTGGGGATCATGTTTCTTGAATTCAATATTAACAAGATTAATGTCTTCCAGGGCCATGGCCTCTACCTTTGAGTGGTCAAAATCTAACAGTGAGAACACACCAATTTTCAAAGGAAAGGCGGGCCATACTTTTTTCTGCATTTCCTTTAGTTCTTTACTGATTCTGCCTAGAACAGTTTGATGTGCCACCTCTCTGCACACCAATCGATCTGGTAGAAACTTTGGTAAGGAATGCGGAGGGACGGAACATCCAAAAACCCTGATATAACAGAAATGTTCTTCAATGTACCAATATGCTATTTTTCCCAGGTTGGTCACTATCTTGTCGGGAATCCTGGGAGGTGGGCACCTGTATATATCAATATGCATCAGAACAACCACATAGTTACAGATTTTGTAGAAGAAATCTTTTTCTTTGTCCTCCCACAGCTTGGAGTGATAGAAGTGTATTGGTTCAGCACTGGTCAGATTCCAGCTCCATCCCATCAAAGGAAATGGTGTCATGGAACAAACGACATACATAATATAAGAAGACATGTAAAATGGGGCAGGTTTCCATTTGGTTTTCAATGACCGATATTCTGTGATTTCTTTGACCAAATTGTCCGATAATATTTTGGCCCAATCGAAGGAATACCCCTCTGCTACTATATGCATGATTGACACCCATGGTAATAAGAAATGAGCAGTGTTTTCCTTTCCAAAAAGTCTACATAACATCATGGATACATACATCATGTGAGGCTCTAATGAGGAAACAACATATACACCATGGNAAGTTCTTTCCATATTGAGCACATTATTTTTTGTCGAAGTCCATTAAGAAGGTGGCATTATAAATGCAATTGGGAACTGGGGATAATTTTTACATCACCTGGAAATGCTCTGGTTGGAAGGACCCAACTGCGACCCTTTGTGAATTGCAGATACTTCTGGTCGAGAGGTCGACATTCTCCAGTGCCCAGCCAATCATATCATTATAAGGCATGAGCCTAGGCCGCATTGCTATTTTATGCAGCTCTGATTGAGAAACATATTTGTATCTTGTAGCTTGGGTTTTAGTCACCTCGTTCCTTGAATCATCTGGGTAGTTGATCAATTTGTATTGTAGAATATCGAATACCTGCATCCAGGTTTTCACGGTGTCTATGTTTCTGTGCGATGTGTCTGAGAAGATGTTTGTGTTTAGATTTGATCTTTCACCAGACGCTTTATCTATTTTCTGTGGAGACATGATATCACGAGTTTAGAACTCTGTTACTTGTTATAAAAAATGCACAAACTTCTTATCTTGCTCAAACTTGCTTTTCTGTGAAAACGCAAATGAAATCCAAACTTCAATATCCTTTTCCCCTAAATGAGTTGAGTTACAAATACTTTACTGACGGTGCATTCACTTTCCTTAATGAAAAGATTTAGGTGGTGGTCGGAGATCTTATTTGAAATGATTTTCGTAGATCGATTATTAATGTCATTAATGTATCGTGGTTCATGATTAGAAGTTTTGACAAATAACATTTGAATTTACCTGAGCTACGATTCAACGAAAAATCAATCACAAGATAATCCTCATTAATTCATTAGTTAATCACATTTATCGTTAAGTGTTTCTTCAGATTTTCATACCTCAGGATTTTGGTATTTGCTCGATACAGGATCCTCGAAACGCGAAATCGTGAAGTGATTAATTAATTTTAATCATGTTTTATCTAGTAAATAATCGTTCTTATCTTCAAGTATTTCAGGGTTTCGTGCTTCGTGATATTTGAGTGCAGTGGATGGAAAATATCTGAATTCCAAAAGTGATAAATTATTTAATTAAGTATTAATCGAGATTAACTTATTTAAAATGGTTTTAGCTTTTTGTTATCTATGTGCTTCGGGTGTCAGCAAAAGAACTTTATGGATGTTTCGACATGCTACTACCTGTAATGAAGTGTCAAAGCTTAGGAAGGTATACATGTATGATGACTAAGACCCTTTGAACACTTTTCGGATATCGAGATTTTGGAGTTGCTATATGGTGAAACGCCCAAAGCACGAAACTCCGAAATCCGAAACTCTTAAGAAAATCTCTAGAGGCTTGACCTTTTTAACATTCAGGAGGCTCCAAAATGTTTGGGAAATAGGGATCGTTCAATCGATGAGAGATTTGGATCGACGGTGGACATTGTATACTCATTAAGGATAAAAAACAAAAAATGATTTATTATTGAAGTTCGATTTTGAGATGAAGTAAAAATAAACAGGGTAATGTTTCAGACTTATTATTTTAAAAGTGTTCCAACAAATCTACTGTCTTAAACTTGTTAAAAATCAACTCTATGCATAAGCATGCTATTTTTTGTCTTTTTGAAAGGTAAACTGGATTCCCTCTATGCATAAGCATGTTATTTTTTGTCTTTTTTATAGTTGTCACGACAGACCAACAAAGTCTAGTGATTTTGATGGGCATCGAACGGATCCTTTAGCCAGACTATTATGATTGTACATTTTGTCAATATATCAATAGAAAAACATCTACTTACACCTAGAGATATTATATTAAAAAATGAAATCATGACTTCTGCACACATAAGTGGATCAAAGCCCACCCCCATGTCCTTCAATTTTTTATGGGGAGGCAGGTGCGGGAGGGGTTCTCTTTGACCCTAGAGGAAATCAAATAATGGAGTACTCTTGGAACCTAGGAGTCACTACCAATACCAAAGCATAAGCATATGCCCTTTTATATTGGTGTACAATTAGCAAAGAAGAGACAAATTAATGCTCTCAATATTGTCGGAGACTCTAAAAATACAATTCGTTATTTTATCAAGGCCTCCTCTCCAAAAGATACAAGACTTAAAAATTTATTGGTTCATATTAGAACTTTTGTGCATGGTTTTTAGGCAAAATTCTATCATATCTTTAGACATAATAAGATTGCAGCGGATGCCTTAGCAAATAAGGCCATTGGGCTAGCCCTTGGTCATATGGAGGTGAATGGAGAGGTGCATGCAGTTCCCTTCGTAGACATGCTTGCATCCAAGTGTTACAAGACGCCAGGCTCCTTCAACTGCATGGAAGTGATGGGTTCATTATACTCTCGGGTCATTTCAATTATGTGCTTGAGTTCCATAATTCATATTAATGGGATGTATATGTTATCTCATCACTGGATCTTTAGATGTATAATATTTGTATGGTGTGGGTTCGAGCTCGTTCCTAATATGATGGCTCTGAAGCAGGGGAGATATATGGTGATCACAGAGGAAGGTGGAAAGGAAAAAAAAGTACTTATATTTAGTCTAATTCAGGGAGGTAACGTAGCAGTACCTGGGTGATGCATGACCAGCTTGTGAATGATAATCCAGGCATTTATATGCAGGTACATCGCACTGGAGGAAATGTGAGTTTAAATGGGAGCAAGGTTTATATGTTAATGTGAAGAATTGGATATTTAGTCTGTCTTGGAAATGATTGGGTTCTAGAATGGGTTATTTGACAACCACGGGGTGTATTTTGAAATATTGGGTTTTGAGTTAGTAATTGGTGGCCATAATTTGGTGAAAAATTATGGAGGATTGAATTCAGACTCTAGTAGGCATTCTGCAACAATTCCTTCTTGGTCGATTGAGGTGTTAAAGCATCCTATCTTTAGTGTTCATTTTTATTCACAGAAAATTCTCTTGGACAAACAAAATATTATGGACAACATGGATTGGATAGAAAACGTGGATGAGGAAATGGAGGATAGTAATGAGGAAAGGAAAAGATTATCCATCAGGGTCAATTCTATCAGTTTTACAACAACATTCACCCTTGATACTCTCATACAACATCATGTTCTTATTGGTTAGCTTCAAGATRAAGTGGACTTCTTGCGTCGTCAACTAGTTTCACTCCAAATTCAGATAGCATGGAGGAATGAGGAACCTAGTAATTCAAGTTTAATTGAAGTTCAGTTGCAGGTCATGCAGGAGGAGAAGCAGTTGAAGTGGGGAATTTTCCAGAATGCACCTGTGGAATTCGTTGAGGATCAAGAACAACCAAAGAATGACTATGTTCCAGAATAAACCAATAACACTTAATCTATGTTTTGTTTAAAAGTATGTCTAAATGGTATTGTTTTACCAGAATCTATGTAGCTAAGAGTAATAGTATTAAGGTTTGGATAAGTGATAGTTGGAGGATAATGATAGAAGCTCGGTTAGATATGGACTTGTGTTTTTTGAACTCCTTTTTCGTAATTTGTGGTCTAGGCCATGCCTTTTTATTCTAATATAAATCCACCACCTTAGAACAAAATTAGCCAAAGAAGAATCTCTTCTCTTTAATATTATCTTACACTTATTTTCAT
>JASDQU010439644.1:18371-28425 GCA_032191745.1 Picea mariana
ATGTTCAAATCAAGCTGCTCAAATTTTCTTTAGAGGGAATTGCTCTTGACTGGTGCCGGTCTATTCCGGATGCAAGTGTCTGCTCTTTGGCTGATTTTCACGCTGCCTTCCATGTATTTTGTAATGACCATTTTTCGAATGACCTTCTCTATCCTGAATGCTGGCATGATTTCAATTTGTTGAATAAGAAATCAGATAGTTATGTGAAATATGCTACAGCAGGAGATGCTTCTCATCATGACCAAGATATTGATGACCTACAGGATGATGGCCATAGTATAGATGTTTTAAATAGTGCACCAAATACATACAGTTTCAGATCTGCAGAGATTGAAGAGGACAGCTTACGATTTCCAGATTTGTAGGGGCTGTCTAATCTTCAGCTAGAACAGGTGAACCATGATCCCAAATGTATTGATGTTGCAGCAGCATATGTTATGAGCAGCCCATATTTTCCAGACTTGCAGAAAAAGGTAGATCACAGCACGTATGAAAAAAGTGATGGAGGCGACGATCTGAAAGGTCCAGATCATCAGTCCGTCTTATGTGTTTCTCCAACAGATTTTGAGCAGCCTGCATTCAACAGTGAGATTAGTAAAGGCAACCTTCAACATTATCTCAATTTTCAGTTGGAACAACAGTCCTAAAAGGTATTACCTTATGAATTTGATGACCCTTTTGTTAACTATTTGGATTCCATGAGCAGCATAAACCCAAGGATATTTTTTTCAAAAGGAGATTGTTTTTATCATCTGCTCAAATCTTTCTTCTGCATGATATGGTCTTTATTATTGTTCGGGTTAAGATTCAACATGATAGCAGTAAATCAGTTTCTCACTTGGTTGCATTGGAAATTTGATCTTACTTGATAAATCTGCCTCTACCGTATAGTGTAGGAATAGGTAGAGGAATAAGCTCGCCATACGAGCAATAAGATCATTTTCAGTTGTTGTTGAATAAGTAGAGCAGGCTGCGTGAAAGTAACAGGTTTGCAGAGGTATCAGTGCTAGGCAAGAAAAAGACATTTTTGCTGATGATAAAACTGAAATTAGAGTAAATGACGCTTTGTCTTCTGCAGCAGCCTCATTTTCTGTAGACATGAATTTGAATAGTTTGCAAGCATCTTCAAGTGGGGAATTTAGTGGTACAACAGATATCTTCAGAGAAGATAATGAAGCTGTTGCTCAGGATTCTGTTTCTAATCAAACTATTTTCCAAGGAAAGGCACTACAATCAACAAATAGTTCTGGTAGTAATACATTTGCAGGAGGAGTAGCAGATTCCGATTATGTTTATGATGAATCTTTAGGGTATTACTACAACAGCCAACTAGGGTACTATTATGACACAAATACAAGACTTTTCTAGAATGCAGTGTCAGGCAAATGGTACAAATTTAATTAACAATCCAACACATATGAAGAAATGCTGGATGATTCAGCCGAGCTTACATACCCTTCAACCCAGTAACTAAACTTTGAAGTTTTAGATAGTCAAAACATTATTCTTAATCCCTTCAGTCAATTTCTGAGTTTGAACCTAATGGCTTTATGCCATGAATTTTGTGTACCATGGGAATATAAACTGTTGCTTTTCATTTTTCTTCAAAGAGTGCTAATATTGTTCAACAGTTACAATATGGGAATAGAGGGAAAATTGCTGCAAACATTTACAAGCAACTTTTATCCACAATTCACAGTTGGCCATCATCTATATACAGTGCATCCGCTGTAATATCTACTATAGATCAACAGCCAAACACGAGTTTCGTGACTCCAACTTTGAAAGAGACGCTAGCTGACTTCTATGTCATTGATAAACAGTATGAGAAAGCTTTTGAAATATATTCAGATCTGAGGAAATACAGCTGGCGATTCACTCAAATGAATAAGCATGCCGAACTGTCCATGCTGAGAAATGCCATGTGGACACTTTTTAAATTTGGTCGTGGCAAGCCAATATCCCAAAGATTCAAGTTCCAAAAATAGTGCAGGTGAAATCTCTGCTTCGTTTGAAATATCTGATAGATTGAAGGCATTTGGCTGCGTGGAAGAATTTCGATTGGCAGTAGATGTTGCAAAACAAACTTTTCCTGGCTAGAGGAACACCCCTGTTGCTTTACGTCAGTGTATCATGTTTAAGATCCAAGAGCTCATCCGAAGGGATATAAAAAAAAAATTGGCAGTAAATATAACTTCAGAACATGCGGTGGATGCAACTTCAATAAAATTTTTTGGATAAAATGACTGCAATATTGTCAGAAATGCACAATCCGTCTGCTTCTAAATTCAGCCTTTGGACAGTCCCTGGTCAATGATAAGAAATATTATTGGTGTCTCAAATTCCGATTACAGGTCAGTTATGTCACGGTTCTTGCTGAGCATCTACCTTCGTTAACTGAATGTTGCCTATACCCTCTGCCAAATGGAGATTTTATTCCATTTTTTGAATTTCAGCTCTTGCTAAAAAAATAAAAAAATAAAAACTGATGAGCCTGTTCCAGAATACCCTGACTATAGCTCGAACCTAGTGTCTTAAATTACATTGCTAGTTGTCTTTCATTATCGAGTTAATCCACAGGTCAATTCAAACTCATGATTGCTATCTAAATTTTCTTCCTAATTTTCTTAGACATAGTTCAATATTTGTCAAATTCTGAATACCTATCGCCATGTCAAAAGCTCGATTGAATACTTGCCTAAAACATTTGTTTCTGTTTTGTTGAGTCATGTTTCGGTTGATTGAATTATAGCATTTGAAATTGACTTATATCCCTTGGCATTGAGATTGGTGTACTTGTTGGAGTTGGTGCATCTCTTGCATGTGTGATACATGAATCAGCAAATCCACATATCGCTGTACTAGGTCGTCTTCCTGGCACCACAGTATATAAAAACATCAAGCAATATTCAGAGGCATACCAAAATGGAAGAGACAAAGCTTAATGTTGCAGGTTTGGAGAAGGGATATATGATAGCTAGACATTCAACCGAATTTCAGTGTGGACAAAGGTCTGTTTCCGTGCAAAATGATAATATCAAGGCGGTAGGAATCATATCATATTTTCAGGTTCAACAGGGCCTGAATGTTGGAAGTCATGACTATATGTTTGAACGGTCTAGTCATACAGATGGATTTCACATGAGTTTTATGACTTGTGGAGTGATTGAAAAGTTCCTATCATCAAGTGGCGTGGGAACTATATGAGAGATAGTATTGCATCAATGGATGTTCGGGGCATAGGTGTGACTGCTAGTAGTGGTTCAGTTCCTGTTATTAAGACTAAAAGTGGAAATGCACTTGATGAAAATCTTTGTGAGCACAAAGTTATAAGTTCAATGGTTGATGATACTGCAAGTGATGGACCAAGTCTAAGAACACATCCACTTGGATAGTGTAAATATTCATGCATTATTCCAGAAAGAGTTCATCATTGATGAAGCATTGCTAGCAGAGTTTAAAGGTCTGCCAAGAATTGGAGAGTACTGATTCAAATCCACAGTGCCATCAAATACAGCGTCCAGATTTCATTTGTCGTCCATTCACAAAGACTTGATTTGAAAGAAGGACATTCCAATGTCTTTTCTGGAACCAGGGGCAGGAGGACAGTCACACCTAAGTCCAGAAAGAGAGAAGGGGACCTCTTCCAAGAAGCTGTGAAGTCATTTGCAGTAATACAGGTAATTGAAATTTTGAAATTTTGATTTCTGAAAGTGTTTCACCTTTCGGTGGTTTAGGTGAGCCCTCCAGTGCTCATTAACCACCAAAAAGAAGTGCTTTCGGTGGATAAGGTGTTTAAATCAAAATATTGTTAACCACAGAAAGTTGTTTTAACCAGAATATTCAAAATTCTGCCCAGATTCGAGATATTCAAGTTGGAATGATGTGAAATCTTCTGGAATAGGATGATTATGAATTATCAAATCAAGTCTAAACACTATTCTTGAGGGAGAAAGTCAAAAAGAAGTTTTTTGACTATATTTGGTCATTTTTAAAGGGCAAAATATCAGAGGATCTAAAAAGCTTTGTATCTGAAGTTGTTGTTGTATTGATACACGATCTAGAAAAGGTTTACAAATACTTGGTTGCAACCTGCAACACCCTCCGTTGGTGGCTCCACAGCTTGAGTTTTATTATTACTGCAAACTTATCAGTGGCTTCTTTATGATCATCCACACAATCCAGTGGATTTTTGGTTCACTGTAGTCCTTGATCCTACTTCTATACCTTATGTAAATGCTAGTGGTGGTGTAGCCTGTTTTCCTCATTTTGTTTCTGGAAGGCTGAAATATGCAAACAGTGAAAATCTTCATGATGGAAGATATTTATCGTGGATGTGCCTGTGGACCTCATACGGAGAATTGGAAGTGTTGTAAACAGAGAGAGGAGCTTCGTCTAGCAAGCCCTGAGGATTTTGTACTCTTGCAGGTAATTGAGATTCATCAAGTTTTGATGTTTGGGTAAGTTTTTGTTTTCGGTGGTTTAGGCGAGCCGGGTGTGCTCATTAACCACCGAAAAGGCTGAATGACTCCATGTCCCAATATTAAAAGGCACAAGGTCTACTAGGTTCTTGGAGACCTCACAGGGAGGTCTCCATCCCAGTTGGAGCCAGATGTTAACGACAAAAAATGCATTGCTATTTTCGCAAGAATGATGCCTAATCTTGTAACCAAAATTTTTCCAGATTTCCTAACTCCAAATCCAAATATTGTTGTACCATTGGAAATCTTATGATCTGTAGATGAAAATCGACTATTTGAATGTGCAAAACGGACATTCCACGGCTGAGAAAATTGATTTTTCCCAAAGGCATTTTTTGCTGGAAATTCTGACTTTCGGTGGTTTAGGTGAACAGGATGGTTGTTCATTAACCACCGAAAGCTGCGCTTTCGGTGGATAACTCACCCAAAAACTTTCCCAGTAACCACCGAAAGCCTGTGTGTCCAGAATTGAACGAGTTTTTGCACAGATCAAGGATTTTTGAATCCAAATGGTTTGAATTCGATTCTAATGGATAAATGGTGAATTATAAAGTCAGAGTTGAATGTTATTTGTGTGGGTTAAGATCAGAAGACGCTATTCAAAACAATTTGGTGTCTTTTTCAAAGGAAAAAATATAGGATTTTTGGTCAACTCAGCAAATTCGAATTCTATCTTTTGGAAGAGTCATAAACAGCCTTGGGAAGCTTATCTGCACTACATCAAGACTTGATCTTCTCCTATTTTGATTTGATTTTCCATTTTTAGAATTCTAGATCCATTTTTATAGGATTTCATCTTACACTTGTTGGTTTGACTATTTTTGGCAAATCTGATCCATTTTTCATGGATCTAGATTTGATCTTGTAAGGCTATAAAGCCAAAGACATTTGGAGAACAAGGGGTTCGACTTTGGAGACTAGTTGAGACTATGTAACTCAGAACTTCTCATTTCCATATGAAGTAAAAACAAGCTTCTTTTGCCATACCTGTTTAGATTTCACCTTCCTGTCTATTCCATATTTGCACTTGGATATCGTTCATGTTGTTATGCTTGTCTAATGCTAGATAACTGTCATCTTATTGCTGTGTTCATAAGTTTAACTCTGCAAATATTTTTATGATTTTTGTAATTGGCCATTCATGTATGTCTATATGTGATTCTGCTGGTATAAGAATTATTTCTCCATTCATCACTTATTTTGCCAAATTCCTGAACATTTGTGGTTGAAATCCTTCTCCATCTTGATGTGTTTATGCATGATTTGAGTGAAAATTGATCCAGTCATCCAACTTTTTCCAAATTCACACTTCATTTAGAAAATTACTTCAAAAAGAGTTAGTTACCAGGCATCTCCGACTTACAGCCTAGGAGAGTTTCCTGGAGTGATAACAGTTATTCTGCATGCCATGGATCTGTGGCATCCTTATCTATTGGGGCAATGGTTCCAAATTAAGATAAAACATCAAAGCCTCAAGTATTTTCTGGAACAACGCATTTCCTCCCCAGAACAACAAAAATGTGTGACTAAACTCTTTGGATATGATTATGAGATCATTTATAAGAAAGGAAAAGACAATGTAGTTGCGGATGCACTTTCCCGAAAATATGAAGATGAAGGATCCCTTTTTTCTCTTTCATTCATTGTACCAGATTGGCTCCAAGTCGTTCACTGGGAATGGCTACAAGACCCCAAAAGCTCGCAGTTGATCCAACAATTGCAGTCCAATGCTCCAACTTCCCCAGGGCACTCTTGGCTCCATGAGGAACTTCGATACAAAGGCCGTTTGTATTTAAGTAAATAGTCAAAGCTTAAATTCACGGTACTTTCTGAGCTTCATGCGACACCCACAGCAGGGCACTCTGGGTTCACCAAAACCTATGACAGGGTCAAACGTTCCTTTTTCTGGGATGGTATGAAACAGGACATTCGTAATTTTGTATCTCAATGTGATGTGTGTCAACGCAACAAGGGAAAAACAGTCAAATCTTTGGGCACATTATAACTGCTGCCGATTCCACCTACTATTTGGAAGGATATCTCTATGGATTTTATTACTGGCTTACCCAAATCGGGAAATAAATACATCATCATGGTGGTTGTTGATCTCCTTTCCAAGTATGCTCATTTCTGCACCCTTCAACACTCGTTTACAGCATCCATGGTGGCTCAAATCTTCATGGATCAAGTCTTCAAGCTTCATGGCATGCCGCACTCTATTGTTTTTTATCGCGACCGAAATTTCACAAGCAATTTTTGGTAAGAATTGTTCAAGATACAAGGCACAAAATTGCATCTCAGCATAGCTTATTAGCCCCGGACTAATGGCCAAACAGAAGTTGTCAACAAGTGTTTGGAAACATATTTGAGGTTTTTCTCCTCGGAAAAGCAAAATCAATGGGCTCAATGGTTACCCCTAGCTGAATGGTGGTACAACACTTCATGCCATACAACTACACACATGAATCTTTTTGAAGCGGTATATAGACAGAAGCCACCTTCAGTTCTCTCATACTTACCGGGTGCCTCAAAGGTCCAGGAAGTTGACCTAACACTTATAGCTTGAGAGGCCATTCTCCATACCCTCAAAGAGAATTTGGTCATGGCACAGAATTGCATGAAGCAACAAGCAGATCAAGGTTGCTCTGAACATCAATATGCAGAAGGGGATCAGGTGTTTCTTCGACTGCAACATTACAAGCAAACTTCCCTCAAGGCCAAGCATTGTTAGAAGCTAGCACCCAAATTTATGGTCCTTATACTGTGCTCAAGCATGTGGGACAAGTCACCTATCAATTACCTTTGACCAACCATTCAAAGCTACATCTTGTTTTTCATGTTTCATGCTTAAAGAAGGTGATTGCAGCTAAGTGCCAAATTCAAACCAACCTTCCAGAGTTAGCTGAAGAAGGATTCATTTGGCTACAACCAGAAGCAGTTTTGGACCAGTGTGAGCATCGCCTACGTCAGAGAACCATCAAGGAAGTGCTAGTCCAGTGGAAAGATACAACTCCAGCAGACGCCACTTGGGAACCATCTACCATTCTGCAGCAATTTCCTCATCTCAAGCCTTGAGGATAAGGTTTTTTTTAAGGGGGCGGACATGTTAGGGTCCTAACCCGCACATAGGTAGTACAATATATTCGGATGTAATAAAGGTCAATATTAATAAGGCCTTTCAATAAAATAGAATAAGGCAGATGTAAGAAGACCTAATAGAAGCTTCTGCTTCTAGAAGGATCTTCCTCTAGATGCTTCTTTTTAGTATAAATAGGAGTCGAGGGTATGAGAACCCTAGCTTGGATATTATTGTAATAGAGCTCTGCTCAATTGGAGGTTTCCCCCTCAAAGAGGCCCGTGAACATTGCTTTCAGATTCAAAGTGCTATTTTTGTTGTTATTCTTATATCATTTCAGTGTTATTGTGTTGAATGTTTTGGTTATATTGTTGTTATTACGCCATTACTAGCATTTTATTTATGTTCTGCATACATTTTATATCTGGTATATTACAGTTAGATCCTTAGGATCGATTTCTAGGCATTCGCTTCAAGGATTACAATGGAGAGTATCTTATAGTTAGGAGTGAATTGAACATTTTCTTGTTGTCTTTGTTTTTGTAGGATGATTTGTGTACAAGGTGGGGTTTTTCAATCTCTCAAGCAATGGCATTGTTGAGCTCTATTAGGGACTCTCACTTATGTATGCTTCTTCTTTTTTGTATATTATTTTAACTCATGCTTTTTTTATTGTTGGGTGACCACATAAATAACAAGGCACCTTATTTCCTAGGAATTCCAATAGTTGTAAAGAGTCTCAAGCTCTTTAAAAAGGATGACTAAGAAGATGGAAGTTTCTAACATTGTTATCATTTTTCTACACAATTGATGTGTCACATTGATTCCAACACCCATTGTTGCTACTACCTATTACCGTGAAAATCATCATATCCAACGAAGTGAAATTGTTCCCGACAAATGGTCTTTATCAAAATCCTCATGTATAAAAAAGGAACTTCTCCCCATATTATCCCCCTCTTACACATGAGGTACCAACAAAAATTGTGTTGACAGATGCCCTGTATCTCAAATAGAAGCATAAAATTGATTTCTCTAAACAAGAATCTATCTAATAAAAGGGGAATTTTCCGTGCTATTGTGAACCCTATCATTCAAGACAATGTATAATAGTGATCACAAACTTTGTTAGGTTTTAGAGTTGTGTGCATTAATATCAAATCCTTCCAAAAACATGGACTTAACTTATTATGACACATTTATGGATTTATATGTTGTTATATTTGGATTTCTTTTAATTAATTTTGAAAATCGTGGAGATAGGAAGAGAATAACATAAATTAGACCATGATTATAAATAAGAACAAGTACTCTTTAACTCCATGGTTATAAAATTCACTTGAGTGACAATGGTAATCATTTTGGCCAAAGTGTGGATGAAACTACCAAACCTACCCCTATAACTATTGCAAGAAGAGGTCCTTAAAAAAAATTAAAACTATTTGGGAAAATACATAAAATCTAATTAAATTGGGAAATATCAAAATATTTTAGGGTGTGTAGCAATCTCACTTTCACTTGACTAAAGTTTTTGGTTGACAAAGTCATCCTTATATATAATCTCTACTTTTAGACTCAAAATATAAAATTTTGGTGCAAATTTTATGAGGAAACCTATTATAAAATGATGTCTGTCTCAAAAGTGATTAAAAAGAATTTGAATAAATAAAAACTTTAAAATGAATGGAGAGATAAATCCACATTTTTGATGTGGTAGACAATGATAATTCTCAAGGAATGATAATTCTCAAGGAATGAGTAAGTTAATGGAAATTTGCAAATGACCATATATATAATGAGTAAGTTAATGGAAATTTGCAAATGACCATATATATAGTGCAATATTATGTTTTTTTAGTATGTGGTTAACTTGCTTTTATTGTGTTACAAAATTTTGACATAGTGATATATATTTTTGTATTCATTAAGAAAGTGTGCTTCAAAGTGACTTAAGAGAAAATTTTGTATTCATTAATAAATATGCATTTAATTATAGCAATTTTTGGTATATTTTTATTGAATTATGTTTAGAAAATTTAATGTAAGGACATATTGAACAATTGAATAAGACTTGGTTATTTAGTTGGAGATTACTCAATTAGTAAGATAATTAGTAAGATAAATACTAGAAATGAGAAAAACATTATGCAATATATGTGATGCGGGAGTATCTCTCCACGTCAGCCAGCCAGCCAGTCAGCCACGTCGAGTGCGTGCATTCAAATATGAAGAGAGGCGTAGTCCTCATTAAAATCTGAATTCAATGTAACTTTAATGTTTAAGCTGGTGAGTTGGGAAGCCGTGCCTTTGTGCAGGCTGTAGATAAGATTGGCCTTAAATGTTTGTATGGTTGAGATCTAGATCTGATTCTGGACTAGACAGCCCATTCAATGCAATTGAATAGGGTAGGTAGATTGGAGGGAAGAGCTCTAAGAGCCCCCTCAGGTAAAAGAGAATTCATATCTCATTTTGTGTGAGAGAAGTGGTAGTTGAAGAT